>CAIGRK010394530.1:0-16709 GCA_903798315.1 Fraxinus greggii | reverse complement strand
ACGAAGGATAACCTCTTTGGTTTTGAATGATTTCGAGACAATTTTTTTGTTTTTTACCAATTGACAAAAAATAAATAGATTTTTTTTTTCTTGCCAACAATGGTAACCATTTTTTTTCTTTTTCGAAGCGAAAATTTTCACCATTAGTCCCCAACATACGGACCTTGTTGCAATTTGGTCCAATTTATTTATATTGCCGACATTGCCTTTGGTTCTGTAGCTGCATCGATCTTCGTGGACAGATGTGGTTGGAGGGGACAGGGTTAGGTGTTGGGGATGCTAGAGGTTTGGGGGAGTTGCAGGAATGATGGTTGGATGGCAGTGGTTAGAAGGATATGAGCCCCTATTTGTCTACCATTATTCTAAAAAATTATTTTCTACAGTAAGATTCACCACCACATATTCACCCAATAAAATATTCTACACACAAACCAATAAAGTTACTTTACTTTTCAATCATACATTCTCCAAAAAATACTATTCATTACTCTATTTTTCTCCTAATAATGGGAGACAAACACACCATGAGTTTGGGGTCTGGTGGTCCAGAAGAGGATTTTTTCTTTTTCTTTTTCATTTAAATCAAAATAAGTGTGTAATCGGCTTTTAGTTTAAAAGATGGCTAATTAACAGATTTTTGGAGGCTTTAAAAAACATGTGCAACAACAGTGTAAGGTTGAGGACCGACTGCTCATTAAGGGTTGAGGACCAACTTGAACCATACTTTATGGACAACGCTTCAATTTCGCGTTCAATAGTCCATGTAATTTAAATACTTTTTGTGCTTAAAATCCAAATAGAAGAAAATGAAAAGTTATATAATTGATGAAAAATTGCCTCTCTTAAACCTAAAAGCTTAAAAAGAAAATAAATCAGAATATAGGAAACTAGTAAAACACTTGAACTAAATCGCAATCTCTCTTTCTAAAATAAATGTGTAATCATCGGTAAGCAGTGGATTTGGCAGCAAGTTTCTGGTGAACTGGAGATTAACCTATATTAGGGGATGATGCTTGTGGAGTATACAAGTAAACTCATTTTCAACATTGACAAGGTTCTTGATTTTTGTATGTGGTAATTTTTTCATAATGCCAATGCACCCACCGCATGCCTTCAACTCTTTCAAATTTAAATATGATATGAATATATGGATGTATATAAAGTTCTAAATCACTGTGTGATTCTTGACGTACACTGTTTTAATAGTAGAATCAGTTCTTTTATAAAATTATTTCGTGTTCTTTTTCAGAATGCTTTCAAACAGAGAATCCGCAAGACGCTCGAGAAGAAGAAAGCAGGCCCATTTGACTGAGCTCGAGACACAGGTATATTTCTCTATTCTCAATCATCTTCATCTACCATTGTATTCAGATGATTTTTTTAGTGAGATATTGCTCATGCTTCTTCTAGGCGTCCCATTTAAGAGTTGAAAACTCTTCTTTGATGAAGAAACTCTCTGACATAAGCCAAAAGTACAATGAAGCAGCTGTAGACAATAGAGTTCTGAAAGCTGATGTTGAGACATTGAGAGCTAAGGTAAGGTTGACACTTGACCGAATTCTGATAACTGTGTAGGAATTTTATCCTATACTTAATGAACTTAGGCACAAGAATCAGAGATGTGTTACATGAATCTGTGTAACAATTTGTTTAGCGTTCCTGTTGGTCCACAATTATGAGAATTAAACGAATCCAGAATGTTGTATAAATGTACTGGTTCTGATTTAGAAAAGTCACGTCATATTCTACACTCTTTTATTACCCTGTTCGATTTTGCTAGAACCAGTTTTTTAGTATATTTTGATAGAACCTGATGAAATGTGTTGTTTAAAAGTTGTGGATCCCATGAATTGTATGATTAAAATTAATTGTTGATTTAGACTTAGATTTTTATCAACGTTTTTAGCTAAGTAAACATGGGCTAAGAAAAGTAATGGATTCAGGTTACTTTGACCTTGATAGAAGTATTCATTGGATGTTGATTTTTCGGAAAATAACAGGTAAAAATGGCTGAAGAGTCTGTTAAAAGAGTAACCGGTTTAGGCCCACTGTTCCAATCTATGTCCGAGATATCCACAATGGGCATGCCATCTTTTGCCGGTAGTCGATCTGATACATCAGCAGATGCTGCTGTACCAGTACAAGTGCAAGATGACACAAAACAGTGCTATAATCAAAGTTCTACATCGACTGGTGATCCTAGGTTCCGAAATGGCTTGGCAGATATTCCTCCAGCGGATAATGTACAACAGAATGATGCAGCAGGAACGGGGGACAAGATGGGAAGATCAGTTTCCATGCAGAGAATTTCTAGCTTGGAACATCTGCAGAAGCGCATTCGTGGGGGAACGGGCTCTTGTGGAGAGCAGTAGAGTATCTATCATTCTTCAACTTATTATGTGCATTTACTGGATAAAACAGCTTATTTAACAATTCTTACTTCTTCAATGCTTATTTTATTTTTCATTTAAAGCAAAAAGGGAATTTTGTCATCAAATGCCAAATGAAATGTGGAGGTGCTCACCATTAATTTGCAAGTCCACTCCTCTTATTTCTTTATCTATTTTGTTACTTACCCTTTTATTTTTATAATTACTAAATATCCCTAAATGAAAATCCACTAACTTATTTTATTTAGTGTAGGAGAGATCATGCGGAAGGTGATTTTTTGAGAATATGTGGTTAAAAAGTAAGGAAAAGTTGAGGGGAAACATAAAAGATAATTTTCTTTATTTTGTAGAATTTGTGATTGAAAATAAGATTATAGAAAAGTGATTTTAAAGTATCACTTCCATACAAGCATTTAATTATTTGTTATCTTAATGAAGTATCTCACGCCTTTATTTCTTGTTAAACTCCATAGGAAAAAAAGATCACAATTAACCTTAACGATGAGTTATATCATAGGTGCACATTATGTCTCAAATTCACTAAAGTTACATAGCACAGGTTGTGCCATTTAGTATTAAAACATTGTCATAAAGTCGAGGCTTGCATTGCACATAACAAGTTTACACTCTTCTTTTGTTATTATCTTTCAATAAAAACGAGTGACCAAAAATATATGTTACATGGACTAAAGTGGTTCCGAAAGTAGTCCAAAATGAAGTTTTTGTCATAATTTTCTCAGGTTAGGAAAAGAAAAATTCATTATCATGTGCTAAATTTAGCGTTAGTAATTAGAGATGGTTAAATATCGCACTTGTAATGGTTCTAAGAATTGAAAATCCGAACATGAATGGCCTCTTTTAATTATGTAAACATGTTCAAAAGTAATTTTTTAATTTCACAAATAACTTTTAATTTTTCAAAAATCTTGTCAATCGAACATTAGGATAGTACTGAAAAAATATGAGAATCATTTAATATTTTTTTAAGTACTTTCTGTTTCAAAAAATTGTAATGTAAAGAATGTTTTGGCTCCGCCACTACTCCCTAATCCACCAAGCGGACCGGAGCCACCCTCTCTCCAGCCGTTCATCTCCCTTTTCCACCATTCAGCCCCTTCCCTAACTATTTTGTGATTTCTTTATAAATTCTGAAAAGAAAATAAAAATATTCCTTCAGTCTATAATACATATATGGGAGAAAATTTGGTTCAAACCAATATTTTTCTTAGCTTCATTTATTTGATGTAAGGGAATTGTTTGAGCCCCATTTTTGGAATAGTGATTTTTTTGAAAAATGATGTGTTAAACAATAAGGGAAAAAATTAGATTTACGTGTAAATTATTTTATTGGAAGAATCTGTAATTGAAATAAATTATCTTAAGAAATGAGGCTCAAACAAAACTTAGGATTTCACTCTCCATTTTTTAAATAAATTCACAGATATATCTAGACATTAATGCAAATTTGAAATAAACAGATAAACCTATTGGCTTATTCGGTAATGATTTTAATCCAATTAAAATTGAAAATAACCTTTATTGGGTTCCACCCGTCTAATAAAAGTCAACAATATCTCTACCGAACACGCCCTATATAACAAATAAAAATAAAAAAATTGTATGATGTATATCAATATAGTTTTCGATTTACACGTAATATTATTTTATGAAAGATTGTGTAATTAAAAATAAAAGAGAGTAATAAATTTTTGAAATAATAAAGGCCAAATATGGACTCTATGATGTACCGATACAGACACGTATGTCCGACACGATATGTGTCGGATACATCGATCCGACACGAATTTTTTTTTAAAAAGGTACAGACACGACATGACATCCACACGTTAATTAAATTCTTAAATCTACTAAAATTATTCTCCCAACTTGTCATACCTTGCCAAAGGCGCCACAAACAAGCTAAACCAAAAACAGTTATTCTACCAACTTGTCATTCCAATTAACATAAACGGAAAACCAGCATTGAATGTGTACTTGAGAAGGCTACAAATCCCACAAATTACCTTGTGTAAAGCGAGAATTAAGTATACCAATAGATTTTACTTTAACAAGAAATGATCTCATTGCATTTGTTTTGATGAGAAAAAGAGATGGTAAAAAGGTTTCCAAGTGAAACGGAAATTTCTCCCCTGCTAATCCCGAATCAGTGATCCTCGATCTTTTTCAAACCTTTCATGTCCGTAGTTTCCACCCTGTAGGTGGGAGCACAACATAGCAAAAATTATCCACGTGAAACATTAAATACCTAATAACACAACATAAATGCGCATTTAAGCATATTATTGTGAACTAGTTATTTTCCTCTTTCTGAGATTTTAACGGTCAAATCTATGGATAATTCAACAAAGAGAGGTGCAAAAGATATAACAAGATTGTACTACGTTATTCTATAAGAATTAAGATGGAATATGTCATAGTCGAATTAATGTAGCGTCGTTGTAATATTTAAAAAATTTAATTATTGTACGGACCCCGTAACCAAATAGAACCGAACCGAACCGAACTGAATGAAATCAAACCCGAACGGTTCCCTAATTAAATTTAGACCCAACGGTTCCATTTACTAAATACTCGAAAATTTCGGGTTAGACCCAACGATTCCATTTACTAAATACTCGAAAATTTTTGGATCGGTTCGGTTCGGTTCTCATGTCCAGCCCTATAGAACCGAATCTGACCTTGTCCAGCCCTACACACAAGTGTGGGATAAGACTTTTAGAGTTGAACTAGGTTGAAAGGTTGACTCATTAAACCAAATAACTGACCTCTTTTAAACCACGTGATAGACTAAATATTATAGGTTCTACACTTACTAATAACCAATTCATATGAGCCCCCGAGTTCAAGCGAAACAGACCACACGCCATCCACCAGCATCATCCATCATGTTGAATTATGAAATTTCAATCTTTTTACAAATCTCAAGGCATCATTTATTCCAATTTAAATCAATAAGCGATATCAATAAATGCTACCTACAGAGCTTCCATCTCTGGTCATTTGAAC
Organism: Fraxinus greggii; assembly: GCA_903798315.1. NCBI lineage: Eukaryota > Viridiplantae > Streptophyta > Magnoliopsida > Lamiales > Oleaceae > Fraxinus > Fraxinus greggii. The sequence continues at coordinate 11,292 of CAIGRK010394530.1, read as the reverse complement.
AATCTTACTATTGGAACACTGAGATAAAAGAACAAAGCGAATCCAACAAGAAATATGACTTTTGGCTTAGCATGCTTATGTTCTGAAAGGAAAAAAAGGATGGTAAATATAGATTCTTGATGAAATTTTTGAAGTTCAGCAACATGTCAAATCCATTCATAAGATATTCCATTTAACATATTACCCATAATTCGATCATCAAGCAGAAACATGATTAAGCAAAGAGTAGAAAATAGAAATAAAAAAAGGGAAAGAAAAGGAAAATGAGACACTTACGTTGTTCCACAGAGAACAATCTTTTGAACTTTAGTAATGTCAGAACCAGATTGATTATCCTCTATGAAAATTGTTAAACTGATTAAGAATAATTAGTTAGAAATTTCGTTCTTAAGCCTGAAACAATTACGATAGGATGATAATGGCAATAAGACAATGAACTTACCTGCGAACATTTTGAAACTTAACATACTTCAAGATAACTGGTTTTCCCTGCAGGGATGCTGTACATTTAGCTTGATATTTTGGTGACAATTTTGACAATAACTACAGCACCCAGGCAAATCTCGTCTTACGCAGGAGAATAATGGTGAACTATATCAAGCACTGAAATTACCTTGAGATTATCCTCAGACAAAACAGCAATGTCACTAGGAGGGTAATCATTAACATTGCTGCATATAATAACAATTCTCTTTAAATATCAGAGGAAAACAAGCAGTTAACAGAGGCCTGTCCAACCGAAAATTAATAACTAAACTTCAACCATTACCTGAATCCCATATGCTCCTTGTTAGCAAAAAGTTTCACAGTTTTAGGACCTGGAAATTAACCAGTAAGAGGAATTTGAATCAAAAGTTACAATTAATAGCTGAATAAATATCCAGAAACAAACTGTAATTAGAACAAGTAACATCAACCATTTGCAGTGAAGGTTGCAATCAAATCAAAGAGAACAGATAATGGTCATCCCATCATGGGTTGAGTAAGCAGGGTATTGTGTGAGATAATGAGTATGCGTTGGGATGACATGGACAGAAATAAAAAGTCAGTAGATAGGAGAGAAAAGTAGAAAACCATGACATGGTTGTCATTATTTCTCTTCTACGTATAATGCACAAGAAAAGGAAAGGATTGAAAACAATAACACATTATTTCAATTCTGCACACAATTAATCAGTCACATAATAAGACAGAGCTAGGAATAAAAGGATATAATTGGCATAAAAAGTATCACATTTTCAAACACTATTAGGCCTATCCTATCCTATCCTTTCCATACCATCCCATCCCCTCCTGGCTATTATCTCCCCATTAGTTCAGTAAGAGTACCAAACTTTCCTCCTTTCCTTCTATTCCATCCATTCTCTCAATCCACAGTGCACGTTTGGCAAAGTTCAAATTATATTTAAACAGGTCAAACATACTTTTTATCCACACGTTGCTTAAGACCCACAACTACTACCCACTTATTATCCACGCATTCCGTATGATGGACCCACAACTTAAAATCATTGAAGATTTTAAATTAAGCACTCCCAAGCATGCTCTTAACGTAAGATTCAAGGGTGTTGTAGGCAACCTGAAACTTAGTAAGTGAATCAATATTTCAGTAGCGGCGTTGTACTGTAATATGGCAACAAATTCTCATATTATCTTGATTGGTTTACTCTTTCACCCCAAAGCTTAGGCACCTTAAGATATCTGATTAGCTTCATATGAAACCTATATCATATGTAATTTTGTTAAATCTCAAATTGTAGATGTCCAGAGATTGTACACAGCTGCTAAGCTAGACTGAGCATGTAACTAGAGAGTAGTTAAATGAGCCTCACGACTCACCCAAGAATACATAAATAAGGGAACTTCCAGTATGAGAACTTGGATTTCACAACATTTTTTAACCTGTTGATTAAATATGACAGATTCCCAGGTTCCCAAGTAACATTGCTATAACAAATTATTGCGAGATGCTATAAATCCGCTATAACCTATGCCTTAGCTAGACTAAAGTCACAAAAAATACCACTTGTTTGGATTAACTAATGCAGCAATACATCATGACATTTCTACACATAAAAATAACAATAATATTTTCATGACACAGAAAACGAATCTAATGATATTTTTCGTGATTCACATCAAATACATTATTTTGCATTCATGTGCAAATCTAGATGACGCCTTGATGGTGGAGATACCGCATATGCCTTCCTGGAAGTTTCAAGTATGTGGACGGCCTAAAAATTTCAATCAACAGTTACCTTATACACCATATCACCTAATTGAAGGAAATTGCAAGCATCTTTCTTTGGCAGTCCCCATCATCCTGGTATTTATATGAGATAATATCTGCTGTTGCTTCACAGTCAGCTTCTGTCACATTGGATTTGCACTTTCTCTCAGTTCTCTTTATCTGTTTAAGCCTACATACCCTTCAAACTAACAATTAAAGCTTATCAGCATTTGACAAATCCATAGTAGGTACCGTAACTCCATGTCTCGAAGTGTTCTCGTAAAATAGGCCAATGGAAATGTCAATGTTTTATCATACCCAGTTGCATAGCAGTCAAGATAAGGTACAACATCTCTTTATCTTGTAAATCACAGGATGAGGCAGTCAACTAATTTATAATTATATGAAGTACCACATTGTCTTTGGAAGTGCTTATGATCTTAATCACAGTATTTAATAAACACATGAACTATGCGTGATCCCCCAGTTTCCTTACAATTAACCACCTACACTCCATCTTGACAGCTTGCCACTAAGTCCACTGGTATCATTTAATTGAGTCCTGAACATGCTAATCCTTTCCGAAATTCATCCATCCAGTGAGGTCAATTTAGTAATCAATATGAAATAAAAGCTTCCAAACTATAAGTTCAACTTGCAAGGATTTCCTCGTGAGATCTGACAAAGTATGTTTAATTTAAGTGACCTATACTTTTCACTTAACTGATGATGAGTCAAAGTCATGCCACTGTGGATACATTCATTTAAGGTAAAAGCAAGTTTGGTTGTATCATGGGGTTTCCAAACTCTCTCTTCTATGCCTCCATATTTCGGATATGGTGGTCTTTTTGTGTTGATCCTTCCCTTGGCCAGACGTAGTCGTCCAGTTCACCTTGTTCCTGGTTGATCTGATGATCCCAGGGTTGGTCATTCACTGGGCAATCAGTCATGCCATGCTTGGGATGCTTCCAGCTGGGTAACTAGGACCCCAATGGACGTCCATGTCAACTAATTTGAGGACATGCCCATACATCACATTTGACCTCCAAAATTTTTATATGAATGCACAAACACACATGTGCAAACATATATTTTCTATACCCCAGTTGTCCACTTCAAATTGTTAGCTGTTAGGTCATTTTTAACTTTGGGAAGGAATAAGGGAGTACTACTATGATGGTGCTCTTTTCACCTATGGGAGATGAAAAGAGGCTACGATCCAATATTCTATCCTCATCAAATTGTTTCTTATATGTTGTCCAACGTGTAACATGTAAAAATATTAAAAATTCCTATTAATAACCATATCTTAGGTTCTGGAAAATTTCCCAGGAAAAAGCCATATTGCTAGACATGGAGTTTAGCAGGGCCTTCTACTTTGAGAGAGACCACACAACAAATATAAAAGAATTTTTATGATGTGCAATAAGGTTAACGTAATAAAAAGTTACTCCCTTGCTAAACTGCAAAAAACATAGGAGGCGTTTGGTTTTGCAAAACACTCAAAATATAATTGGCTTGATATTTATGAAAATGGATTTTTAAAAACAAGGTTAAACTTAAAACATAAAAGTAATCAATTTTTTAAATTTTGAGTGTTTTCAGAGAATTTTTTTTAACTAAAATTTTAAAAATTAAAAATTCTACAGACCAAAAATATAAAATTCAAAAAATATAAAATAAAAATTTGAAATTTTAAAAAATAAAATTCTAGAAAAATAAAAATAGTTCAAGCTCTTATTGTTTAATTATAAAAACTCTAAAAAATATATTTTACGCAACACTGATAAAAATTCTCAGTCCATGTCATAAATTTTTATTTTTTATTTTCTATGTTTTTCCAATTTAACTAATTATTATTTGTTTTTATTTTTCTTATAGAGAAAATCTTTTAATATTCACAAACTATAAAATGTATATATAGTACTTGATTATATATTAAGAAAAATTGATTTATTTTACTGAATAATCAAAATTTATGGAATAAAATGTCACAAGACAATTTCTCAAAATTCCAAACTACACGTGTTTTTTTAGTTTTCATTTTTCAAAAATAATTTTTCAAAATAACAAATCAAGCGTGTTTTCAACAATCTTACAATACATTCTCAAAATAGAAAACTAAAAATGAACTCAAAATTGGAAATTGAAACACAAACCAAATGGGCCATTAGCTCTTCACATTAAGACTATTGTCCTATATAAATATGCCGGCACTTTTTTGGTAATATATAAGAGTGATTGTCACCTATGGTGCTTTGGCACTTGATCTCTGATGAAAACAATGTATTAAAGAAAATGCCAAAAGAGTGTGATATTGAAGTGCTACACCAATTCAAGGTCACCTCTAAAATCGTTTGTCACTTAATTTGGTTTTAGACGTGGAGATTTGACAGGAAAGGTTTCCACACCTCATTCCCCTACATATAACATACGAGTTCGTGTCAACAGTTAAGGATGTGAGTAGGGTAAGTGTGGGCATCCACAAGGCATAGGTACAGGTGATGGGGTTTGGTGGTGTGGGTGGGCTAAGAAGATTGCTTTTCTGAGCCACATGATATGCCCTTGAAACAATTTCTCACATGTGAGACACGTGATCAATTAACAGATTTCTTGGATGAAAATCCATCAATAGGGCCTCAGATGCTACAGAAGTTGAAAAATTGAACATAAATGCCAAGAAAAATTGAACGGAGACCCAATGCTCTTTGGACACAGAATGGTAAACGCAGGTGCAAACTTCCCTAAATATGAGTATTTAACTGTTTATGTTATATGATAGAACTGTTACCTTAGTTGACAATTATATTGCCTAATACATTTCAAACATAAATTCACTCAATAAATATCATAAAAGAAATCCAGAAGGTGATTGGAGTGTAGCTATCGTAATGCATGTTCAGGTAATATAATTAGCAGTACTAAAAGTAGAAATCTAGAAATAAAGCAGTTACCTTCCTCCTCAGGCCCTTTAATGACAACAGAGTGCAGTTTAATAACTTGAGTAAAGGGAATGTAAATCAACAGCTGCTCATCAGCATCACTCTCCAAATTCAAACCCTCATCTTCTCTGTAATCCTGATCCAAAAACAAAAGGAATGAACTAAAAGATAACGATGATGCAAGTAGATCCAAACCCCACCTACTTCTCAATAGGAAATGGTCAAAGAAATGGACAGTTAAAAAAAGAAACAAAGTGGGAACATAAGAGTAATGTTATTTTCCAGACATAATGATAACAAGATCCAGGGAAAAAAGTAAAACTCTAATAAAAGATGAAAAAAGCTTATGTTTCATTAATGAATAGAGAATAGAAATCCAATTAGGAAATCCCTCTCTTGGAGGGACACAGAGCCTCTCAATTTAATACGTCCATCTTGCGACTCAAGTTTACCCTTCATCCCTTTATTATCTGCTTTACAAGGTCAAACCGATCTTGAATCTCGTGTACAATGTTGAGATCTGACAGGCCTCAAAAGAACGGAATAGTTCCATTTAGTTAGTTAAAGTAGGGGAAGAGTATTATGAGAATTAAGAATAACGAATTGTATAGACTATTAATAGGGGAGGGTAGTTTCNGTTTACCCTTCATCCCTTTATTATCTGCTTTACAAGGTCAAACCGATCTTGAATCTCGTGTACAATGTTGAGATCTGACAGGCCTCAAAAGAACGGAATAGTTCCATTTAGTTAGTTAAAGTAGGGGAAGAGTATTATGAGAATTAAGAATAACGAATTGTATAGACTATTAATAGGGGAGGGTAGTTTCAATTCATTTAGGCAGAATCTCATGTGCAATGTTGAGATCTGATAGGCCTCAAAAGAACTGAATAGTTCCATTTAGTTAGTTAAAGTAGGGGAAGAGTATTATGGGAATTTAGTATAACGAATTGTATAGGCTATTAATAGGGGAGGGTAGTTTCAATTCATTTAGGCAGAAATTAGGTACGGTTTGGGGGAGAGAATTGAGCCTCTTGAAGGCTTATCAAACTTGTAATTCCTTTCAAGTTTATTCGGCAATACAATTTCAAATTTAGTTCTGTTCGTTTGTTTGTTTCATTATCTGTGTTCGTACGTCATGATCCTTGGATGACTACAATCAAATCTTGTTCCTAAACTCTTACAACATATCATTTTTAAAAAATCAAATTCCGATCCTTTCAGATCCCATCTCCAATTAGACGTAGAAGAATACAGAAACTGCTCGCCAAATTAACAAGAGAATTATAGCAAATCTGACATTTAAATGAGGATACCAATAGCATAAAACAAAATAAAGATCTAAAGCATATTTAGGAGTTGTTAATAGACGATTTAAATTATAAATAAAATAAGTGATGGACAAGTGAGTAGTAATTGTGAATCGCATGAAATACATGGATAAAAAGTAGAAAGACAATTTGATAAACAAATAATAAACAGTAGCCAAACACGGGATAAATCTGAAAAGCAATTCAGAGCTCATGAGAAGATCATGCCACACAACGTGATGTTTATTAATATCATGTCTTATCCACATTGCATCGTTCAAATCATTCCCCCAAAAGATGGTGTTCAGGAAAAATGTAAAGCAGATTGTGGTGTAGTATAAGCGTCACCTATTTAACCTACACCTGGTTTGGCAACAGCCGGTGTCGCGTTTAAAAATATTAATTAGTCTAAATTTCGGACAAATCTAGTTAGTTTTGGGCACCAATCTACATCAGGGTCTTATCAGTATTGCTTATCTGACACTAAAATCAAGGATTAAAATAATTTATAACAACCTAATGAATTAAACCAAACTTTAAACTGGCCAGACACCTACGAGTATTAAGAACATTCATTTTACTAGGACATCTATTTTTTTTATTTATATATTTTACACATAATGCTAAAAAGTTCTTATGACAACGCATTGTTAGATAGATGCTCAAACAAAAAGCAGGCGCACTCAATATACTGCAAGAACCCAGAATTTTGGAGTATTCTATTCTATTCTATGCCCCGATTTTGTCTATGAATAAATTTCAAAACCCTTAATTACAGAAACAGTATAGAAACATAAGATAAGCATCCTATTCTCAAATAAATTAACCAGTGAAAAAACCCTAATTGTGACAAGAATTAAAGAATTTCAATTATTAAAAAGTACCTGTTTGAGAGCATTCGGAAGAGAATGACTGCTGCTTTGATTTAAACATTCCACGCCCGACCAGTTCACAAAGTCCAGTAGATCAACCTGCACGCGCGCGCGCGCACACACATCGTTAAATTTATGAGTATAAAAGTCAAAAACGGCAAGAACTTGAAATCTATTGGGAGCAATAACAAATGAATATTTTCACCTGATTTCTTTGGATGACAGAGGCTGATTCGGCCGACATGACTGATGACAGAGACGAGGAAAAGGACAAGATCTGAGGGGAATATGTACGAGCAGTACGTTTAAGAAAATTACAGGGAATTGCCAAACGTGCGAGGTAAGATTGAGCTGCTTTCAAATGTTCTAGAGCCTCTTTGGAGTGAAAAACAATTTTGGTCCTCTAACCTTTGGCCAATTTTCATTTTGGCCATCTAGCTTGATTTTATTCAAGTTTGTTGTTGGAGTTTTCTTTTCATTGACATTTTGATACATAAAAAGTGTAATTGATATTTGATATAAAACGTTCTTGTCATTTTCTTTCATTGTGTAATAATCTCTATCATTTCACTTTTTAACATTTGAACCCTCAAATCAACTATTCTATGCACGAATCACCCATATCATTTTGATCGAGTGCATTATGATCAAGATGCTAAATTAAATTTTAGAGGACGTGTTCCTTTTTGAACGAAGTTGGTAGAAAAAGAGTCTTATCATCAAGAATCCAAAAAAAGTGAACAAAAATCCCAATTGCTCCTCTTCGTCGTCGACGAAAATCAGAGATAAGCCATTACATGGTGCAACGCTTCGTATTACGCCTCTGGCCAAGTTCAGATGTCCAATAATTTTAATTCTCCTTCAAATTTTTTGGCTTTTGGCCGCAGGTTTGTTGAGGAAAAATAAAATTTTTGCATCCATTTTTACTTACAAGAACCTTGATGATTTTCTACTGCTACTACGTAATCATTAAAATGAAAAATTTGCTCCAAGATTTAGATTGTACGCCAAGGAGGCTCTCCAAATAGGTGAGTTTCATACTTTACCTACCTAATACACAATGCTAATGTGGTGATTGAAGTGTATAAGCTAGAAATTAACTTATATGATATATTTGTTTTCAACATTGATTTCGAGGATAGGGCATTTTGCCCAATGAAGAATTTGATTTATCTTTTTTTTGTATGACTGCATTTGTGTAGGAATTTGTACAATTGAGATGATATTTTTTCCATTTTTTTTAAAACACATTAATCATTTGGCTTTTTATTGATCAAGCTGACATACATATGCACAAGAATCAATTTTGTCATCTATTTCCATGTACATACAGCTGCATATACAAATTATTTCACTCAGAAAGTCCATTGTGGAGGAAAATTATTTGATAGGTCAAACAATGTGTTATATGAGCTGTTAGAATTATTGTTCAAAATCAAGAGAAAGAACCATAGATGAATGAATTGTAAAAGAGGAAGATAAAATCAGGTTGGTGCCATAAAATTGGCCTATGACAAATTAATTCACTCAGAAAGTCCATTGTGGAGGTAAATTATTTGATAAGTCAAACAATGTGTTACATGAGCTATTAGAATTATTGTTCAAAATCAAGAGAATGAACTTTGGATGGATGAATTGTAAAAGAGGAAGATAAAATTAGGTTGGCGCCATAAAATTGGCATATGCGACCGCATAGGCCTTCTTGGCATGCGGTTGCATAGGCGATTGCTTCGCATAGGCCATATTGGCTATGCGATCGCAGGGAAAATATGGGGCGCACTGCTATAACTATGCGATAGCATAGTTATAGCCTATGCAGTCGCATAGTAAAAAATCCGACCGTTTGGTTGGATTTTTTCGAATTTTCTTGTAGTTTATGGTGAAGCATTGCACCTCTTCCTCTTGTGTTGAAACCAGTTCGTATAGGAATGGTTGAAAACTATAAATACATGTTAGTTTTCGTTCCAATTAATATAGAAAATCATTACATTGTTCATCCAATTCATTGAAAAAAAATCATTTTCTTACATAATCAATTCTAACCTTGCTCACTTGTTCTACTTGAAGAATCGCCTTTTGCTTTTGGTGTTCTTCATTCAAGGCTTAAAATCCTACAAACTATTTGTTATTTTCAATCCCTAAAAGCATAGAGAAGGAGGTAAATATCGTTTGAGGACAACAATTATATTTTAGTGATCAAGTCTTGTTGCGATATCATTTTAATTTTCATCTTCTTGTTCTTTTGGTTTCTATTGCTGTATTCCATTTTTATCCAACATGAGCATGGTGGACATCTCTTTATTTTCTGCTATGGAAACCGAGTCAACATTTGCTACTATCAAGATGATGAATCAAGATTTGGTACTTTTGGATAGATTCGAATGTGCAAACTTCACTAGGTGGTAAGACAAACTGAAATTCCTCCTTACGGCATTAAAGATTCTTTATGTTCTTGATCCAAAGTTAGAGTCTATTCTTGATGAAAACGAAGAAGGCATCGATGAAATTCGTGCTAAAAGAAAGAAGCAGGAAGAGGATGAATTGATATGTCGTGGCCACATTTGGAATGCACTATCGGATCACTTATATGACCTCTACACCAACACCACTTAGGCAAAATAAATCTGGAACATGCTTGAGAGTAAATATGAGGCCGAAGAAGAAGGTACGAAAAAATTTCTAATTTCTAAATATTTTGATTTTAAGTTTTTGGATAACATTCCATTGTTATCTCAAGAACATGAATTGCAAGTTATAGTCAACAAACTAAAAGCGGTGAAGATCGAACTTCCCGAAACTTTTCAAGTGGGAGCAATTATGGCTAAACTCCCGAGGTCTTGGAAAGGTTATAGGAAGAAGATTTTTCAAAATTCCGAAGACTTCTCTTTTGAGCAAATACAGAAACACCTTCACATAGAGAAAGAATCAAAGGCAAGAGATAAGACTGAAGGCTCTTATGATGGCTCTTCAAAAGCCAATGTGGTGGATAATGTTAACAATTCCAACAAATATAAGAAGAAGGGAAAACCTCTTTGTCCTATAAAGGATCATGGGAAGTTCAAAAATAAGTCCAAGGGACCTTGCTACATTTGTGGAAAGCCCGGACACTATGCTAGAGATTACAGGCATAAAAAACAACCAAAGAAGGAATGACAAGTGAATTCGAGTGATGAAATTATCGCTACGGTGAGCGAAATCAATGCAGTCCAAGGGAAAGTTCAGGAATGGTGGTATGATACATGCGCAACCATCCATGTTTGCTATGATAGGTCACTATTTAAAACGTATCACGACATTCACGATGGTCAAGAAATTCAAATGGGAAATGAAGGAAGATCAAAAGAGATTGAAAAAGGCAACATGGAAATCATTTTCACTTCGGAAAAGAAGATAACTTTTACCAATGTCCTTCATGTACTTGAAATGAATAAGAACTTAGCAAGTNCGTATCACGACATTCACGATGGTCAAGAAATTCAAATGGGAAATGAAGGAAGATCAAAAGAGATTGAAAAAGGCAACATGGAAATGATTTGCACTTCCGTCAAGAAGCTAACTTTTACCAATGTCCTTCATGTTCTTGAAATGAAGAAGACCTTCGCAAGTGGAGTTTTGTTGGGAAAACTTGGAATAAAAACTGTTTTTGAATTCGGGAAACTTGTACTAACCCATAACGGATATTTTGATGGAAAAAACTATTCTACTGATAGAATGGTAAAATTATGTACTATTGAAGATAATTCTAATAAAAATAAGTCATTTACACATGTTGTTGATTCTTTTAATTTATGGCTTGGTAGATTAGCACATATAGCAGTTAGTACAATGAAAAGAATGATTAAATGTGGTATGATACAATGTGATATTAATAACTTAGGAAAATATGAAACTTGTATTAAATCTAAAATGATTAAAAAGTCATTTCATAGTGTAGTAA
>CAIGRK010394484.1:0-13535 GCA_903798315.1 Fraxinus greggii | reverse complement strand
AATAAGCATTTAAACATTAAAAAGTAAATATTAAAATTAATTTAAGCTAGGTTAACTTTCGATCATAAATTTCAACAAAAATACTTAGCCCATGTTATACAAATGATAAAAAGGAGAATATTTTAAATAATACATTATAAATATGATAAAATAATTGAGAAAATACAAAGTTATAGATAAAATCCTTTTTGAAACTTTGTCTTGACTTCTTCAAATATTTTTTCAAATCTTTAATGTATTCTCCTTGTACTATTGATTTATATTTCTAAAATATCAAGAAATTGAAAAGGAAAAGAAAAGAAAATGAAAAGAAAGAAAACAGGAAGAAGCTGCCGTCCCCGGAAGAGGAAGAAGGTTTTCATTTTCCAAATATTGCATCCCAAGTCCCTAAGATAATTGCACGTCAGGTCTCTAAACTTTGATCTTATACACTTTCGTCCTCAGATTTCGATTTTCATTTCGATTATGCCCTTCATAAATTGCATCCAAGATCCTTTGACTTTATATTTTACTTTGGTCCTCAAGTTCATAATTTTGCACACTTTTAGTCCATTTTCTTTCCTTTTGTCCTGCTCTCTTTCTTTTTGGTGATTTTTATCTACAAAAAAATAAAAAAATTACATAACTGTTAGTAGAAATTCGCTCATTTTTATCAATAATAAATATATTTAAGTATTAAATAAGTGTGCAAACTTATCACCGCTGCTCGCTTCTGGGTGGTGATTATGGCATATGAGAGGCTTCCTCGAGAGGGTGAAGAATTGCCGGTGCCTGGAAGCGGCCCCCTTGGATCGCCAGGAATTGTTTGCCAACAACAACAGCAAGGGCAGCAGCAGCCACAACAATTTATGGCTGATCTTAATCCAAATATTTTTCATGGGATGCCTCCAAATCTAATAAATTCATGCCAGTTACCAGTTGAGGCCTACTGGGGGATAGGCCGTCCTCCCTTCTGACGAAATAAAAAACCAGGATCCTTGATTTTCGCTTTACATGATTTCACTTCAAAATCACTTTGCATTCTTCTTAATTTCTTTGAAAAACTAGCTTTAATTTATGTTCATTATGGGAAGTTGAGAATACCCTTCTCTTTGTACAAGATTTGACTTCAAGCGTTCACGGAGCATTTTAATGAAAATGGACAGAAATGACGTTTTGCTCAATGAAAGTTGTAATAAGTGTGAAAATGCAAAAAATTGGAAGATCTCAGCCTTCTTGTACACTTTTGGCCACCTGTAATTTCATCTCCAATAGAGGCAAAGAGTGAAATTTAATTGGATTCCGCCATGAAGAACGAGAACGTGATTTCTTCGGCAGCATCCCAGCAAAAGAAGAAGGCCCTTCACTCAATTTTAGCTTCTAAGCTCACACACCTCAACATCCCTTCTTCTTCATCCAATGATCCCGCATCGGATTTTGATTTCTCCAAACTCTTCATCCCTTCCACCTCTTCATCTTCACTTTTTCTGGGGGACCCACAAGTCATCCACCACCGGTCCCACTCCTTCGTGGGCCCTTCCCCTCGTTTCACCCTTGCCAAGTCCATTCTCCCTTCTTCTAACTAAGAACAAGAAGAATTCTGCTATTCTTCATCTGACGACAATAATGGGAACACCCATGTGAAAAATACTGATAATGATGATATGCACGGTGATACTGGGGTGGAGAAGGAAGGTCGTGAAAAGGAGGTGACGCCGAAATTGGGGCCGGCAGATTTTGAGATTATGAGGGTGACGGGAAAGGAGCATTTGGAAAGGTGTTTCAGGTGATGAAGAACCGTAGTAGTGGAACCGATGGCGATGGGATTTTCGCCATGAAAGTGATGAGGAAGGACACTATAATCAAGAACAATAAGGTGGATTATATGCGAGCTGAGAGGGATATTCTCACCAAAGTGGTGCATCCGTTCATTGTTCAGCTTAGATAATCCTTTCAGGTAAGTCTTGCTCAATTCATAATCTTTATTTTTGACTTGCTGATCGGTTTATATTGTAGGTATGATAGTTTTTTTTTTGAAGAGAGAGAAGGACAGATGAGTTGATTTTCATTTGTAAGTTTGGTTCCATACAAAGAGATAATGCTAGTTCCGAATGTTAGTGTTTAAGCATACTGGATCTATTCACTATGGATTTCTCTTCTTAAAGAAACTGAAAAGTTCATCATAAAGTGTGGGGAGTTTTATGTGGCTTCTTTTGATTGCACAATGGAGTGGAAAGAGTTTAGCTATTTTTTGTAAAAATGTTATTCCATATTTTCTTTTTCATTTTCTAACTTATTTTAAGATGTTTTCATCTCTNCATACTGGATCTATTCACTATGGATTTCTCTTCTTAAAGAAACTGAAAAGTTCATCATAAAGTGTGGGGAGTTTTATGTGGCTTCTTTTGATTGCACAATGGAGTGGAAAGAGTTTAGCTATTTTTTGTAAAAATGTTATTCCATATTTTCTTTTTCATTTTCTAACTTATTTTAAGATGTTTTCATCTCTCAAAGATACATTAGAATTAAGAAAATGTATAAAATGTTAGTTTTCCAGTTAGTAGAAGTGGAGATATCTATTATAGGTATTAAGGCATGACTTTTATGGGCATGAACAATATTAGTAAAACATTTGCCTCATCTCTTGGTGTCTAGTTGAATTAGGATAGCACTTCATGAGGAAACTGTTAAATCTGAGGGCTAAGGACATGGATTTTGGTTTAGCTTACCTAAATAAAAATATATGAGCTCTAGGCTCTAGTTATCCGAAGTTGTCATTTAATAGCTATTTTACTTCAATTTTATCTCTCTAGTTAAATTGGCTACAATTGCCATTCTACTACCAACTAGCACAGCTTCCACTGCTGCCATTAGTAGCACCACTAACTCTTTCACAATCATTAAATTTATCATACCTTATGCCAACAATTTATTTGGTTTGGATCTGATTATGGTGATGGTATTGGTGAAGTGAGCTGCGGCGTTTGTCTTGAATGTAAAGGTGGTGTGGAGCAGTGGTTAGGAAAAGCATTTATGCATTGAAATATCTCAATATCCATACTGTTGGTTAAAAAATTGGGAGATGGATAGTTCATGACAACGTCTTGTATTGAGAATTTTTTTTTCTGGCATGGAAGTCTTTCGTGCTACAACAAACAGAGCCCGAAATTTTACTAAAATAATCCTATTGCTTGCGTGCTTTAGCAGTTCATTCAATAGAAAAATCGGATATTTTCCCTATTTCAACCTTTAATGTTTCCGTACAACACTTTGACACAAGTGATGAAGTGGTCTGAAATTGTGAATCTTCTAGTCATATGGAGACAGCTTGAAGGATGTATTTGGATTCATGTGGTTTCCTTTCGATATTGATTGGAGAGACTTCTACATTTCTGAACAAATCTCATCCCTTCTTGCTTTTTGTGTGTGGTTGCATGTTTATGTATCTTATCCTCGGCATCCATTTTCTTGTCTCCTTACTAGTTTACTTTCAACAATGTACAGACCAAGTCTAAGGTGTATTTGATCCTGGATTTCATAAAATGGATGACATCTATTCTATCATCTATACAGGCAAGGAATTTTCAGGTACCATTTACTTTTATTTTAACTACTAAAAATTAATGTGGGTTCATTCACTTAATTACTGTTCGGCTATGTCTTGGTTAGTGAGGATCAGGCAAGGGTTTATACTGCTGAGATAGTATCTGCTGTTTCACATCTTCACAAGAACGGGATTATGCATCGAGATCTAAAACCTGAAAATGTTCTCTCGGGTGCTGATGGGCATGTATGGCTGTGATCTAACCTGATGTATTTGCAGGCGTACATATTGTGCATGACATGATAATATATTCTTCCATCTTAAGTGTTGAAGTGGATTTGCTGCTTTATTAATTTTAGTACTTCTCTTCAGGTTATGCTAACTGATTTTGGAATGGCCAAGGAGATTAATGAATCAAGTAGATCAAATTCAATGTGTGGAACAACAGAGTACATGGCTCCAGAAATCTTACTCGCTAAAGGCCACAATAAAAATGCATATTGGTGGAGTGTAGGGATCCTTTTGTATGAGATGCTTAGTGGCCAGGTAACGCAATTGGTCAAAAAAGGGGGGTTTAGTAACTTGTTCAAAAACCATATATTTATCACTCATTTTTTACTATGGTTGGTGGTATTTGGTGATATTTGACGAAATTGGGAGTGCAGTATTATAAAACTCAGTCTGCAGTGGAATGTAAAGATGGTCTAAATTGTTTGGTTAATGTGCAAACAAGAGGGAACTGCTCGATATAGCCCCGGGCTTGTTACTGGTGTTTATGCACAAAATATGATCTCGTAAAAAATCTTCTAATTTTGACTCTGTCTCGTGACACCATAACTATTGTACTCCTGTCAGCCACCATTCACCCATCCAAACAGAAAGAAGCTTCAGGAAAAAATCACGATTGAAAAAATGAAGCTTCGGCATCGACTGAGCAGTGAGGTTCATTCTTTGCTTAAAGGAGTATGTGGCAACACTTTCACCCAATATATTGCCTTTCTTATTGTTTACATACATCTAAATTGTTATTATTTCTGCAG
The DNA here is from genome assembly GCA_903798315.1 of Fraxinus greggii. Classification (NCBI taxonomy): domain Eukaryota; kingdom Viridiplantae; phylum Streptophyta; class Magnoliopsida; order Lamiales; family Oleaceae; genus Fraxinus; species Fraxinus greggii. The sequence goes on along the minus strand of CAIGRK010394484.1, from coordinate 8,972 downwards.
TTGCTACATAAGGATCCATTGAAAAAGCTAGGAAGTGGGCATAAGGGAGCTGACGAGATCAAAAGTCATTAAAGGTTTCGGACAATAAACTGGAAAAATATGAGGGCCCGAGAATTAGAGCCCAAGTTCAAGCCAGATGTGAGTGGCGAAGATTGCACGGCCAATTTTGACAAATGTTGGACAGCAATGCCTCCCGATGATTCACCAGCTGCTACATCAACTGCCGGCGAGCATTTTCAAGGCTATACTTATATAGATCCTTGGCTTTCTTCGGAATGAACAGAAGTTTCAAATCAGTGCATGGAAAACCTTAGAAGACAACTGTTGTCTTGACCTAGTCAATTTATTTTGTTTTTCTTCAAAAAGAAACTATTAGTGAAATTGTGCCTTTATTTGAATATAATTCACTCAAACTTGCTACAGTTCTTTATGACTGTATACATTAGTGTTTGGTCATACAGTAGTTTCTAAATTTGACAGCCAGAATTTTGTCTGGGCAGCTGCCTGAAGTAGTCCAACATTTGATAGTGTTGCAGAAAGTAATTTTAGGGTCAAACCACTCGTGTTCCACCACAGTAACAGTCACTCCTTACGTTATTATGCAATCAGCAACAAGTGGCACCATAAATGCAAATGCAACAGTGTAAATAAAATCATTATCTGCTTATCTTATATATCAAATCATGGATATTTTAGGATACCATCCATCCCACCCACAGGTAGGTGAAGGTCCTACCTCAACTTATCATGACATTATTTGAGGACCTAATTCCATCCACATTCATAAAATTGCTAAAAACAATCTCCCACAATATAGCACCTAGCCAACAATGAGTTACATTCATGAAGAAGAAACCATATCAAATTGTCGGGTTAAAATATTCTACGCATAAAACCAACAGACGAATACAAGGGTATGACAAATTTCCAACTTTATTCTCAACCACAAACAAGCAAGAATCTGAAATATTAGCTTAAAACAAGACACACAACAAAGCATGATATTTTCCAGTCTGTACAAAAACGATGATCGAATTATAGTCAAATTAATTATCTACTCTTTATCTTAATCAAATCATTCTGATTGCTTAACTGAATCTATGTAGTTATGACGTACCTTTTGTTCTTCAAATTTGTTTTGTCAAGTTCATTCATTCCTCAAGCAACACTGATTATGCTATCTTCATTTCCAAAACTTGTTATCATCTGGAATGGTGAGCGCCTTGTTGATGACTGACCTTGATCCAAAGACAATGACAATGATAGACCCAGAGATAGTTGTGGTGACCCAAATGGCGTATTCTGATTTAAGCTAAGATCTGCCATTGATGAGGAAGTATGCATAGGAAGAACAGGAACTGGGTGAATGAGCATATCCGATGTATTATTCATTTGATTGCCTTGGCCATGAGTTATATTTTCCATTGAGTTCTCAGGTTGTAGATGTAAGAAAACAGGAGCAACGGTCATCGGGAAAGGCACACCCGGGATTCCACCGATATTGGAAGTTTCGGAAGGAGGCAGAGAGGTTGGTGGCAAAATTGCCTGGGCTGCACTTTCTGGATGGCTTGTGCCCTCGTTGTTTGGAATTGCAGTAACCTAGCCATGAAATCATAAACAATTATGAACCATCTATAAACTATCAAATTCAGTACAATAACAAACTAAGCCCCTGAATGCTTTGATCTATGACTTTTTGCTGAAAGTTTTAGGAGCAACAAGAGCTAACCTCAATACTTAAAACTTAACTTTTAACCTAAAACGAGGACATTATTCTCTCATAAAATAGAAAATTTATGCTCCCATAAACTTTTTGAAGAAAGTTTTCAGTGACAACGCAGATAGAATGCTTACTATATGTTTCATTAACATTGGCAATCAAAATAGAACAGCTTAAAAATGATGAATCAAACAAAAATAAGATCAATTTATTAGTCTACTGCATACAAAGACTGAAAGACAAAAGTGATTAGATCTAATCACTAAACTTACCGAGTCGGTTGTGATGTCAAAGAGACTAGAACGGCGCCGACGCCGATTTCGATTGTTCCGGCGAAGGAAGTATTTCTGGGCATGGCTAGCAACTTGGGTTGGCGTACGAGTCTTGACATAATTTCTAGAGATTCCTCTCCAGTCTCCTTTTCCTACCTTCTGCAATCCAACAAGAAATAGCCTGTGCTCTTCCTCTGTCCATGGAACTCCTAAAAGAAATGCACGAACCAATACGACATGGATCAAAATCAATTCAGCAAAATCGATAAACTCTAATAAATAAAACAATTTTGACTTTTAATAAGTTTAACCAAGATTTATCCCAAGTAGAAAATATGTAATAGCAGAAATATATGAAATCAGATTTAAACTTTCTGTAAAATATATTGAAATCAAGAAATCAACAACCGTTATAACAGATCAATCATTCAGAAATTGTAATTTTTCACATAAGCAGTCAAATCATCTGATAAGACATCTATTTACAACGAAAATGAAACAGAAATTTATTCTATTCAAGCAGACAAAATTACTCCAAGACCAATTCACTAAATTTATATTTCAAAGAGCATCAGTTATCATCCGACTGAAAACTAGCAAATGAATCAAGTATTCCATGATGAATGAAATTCAGAACACGAATCATATAATCAATCAAATAAATTACTCAACGAATGACAATTAATTGAACGGACAAACAGTTGATCAGAGATCTGACCTCGCTTACGCTCCCGACTCCCGTTGCCTGACTGCTGCACGGCGTCGTCGGCCGATGCATAACTATTCGTCGTCGCAGTCGCCGTCTTCAACGACTCACTATCGTTGTTATTAGCATAAGTGTTGTCGTTGTTGTTATTAACGGGCTCGTATTCAGAAAGATTATTCAAACTCACGCTCTTTCTCATGGGGTCAACTTTTACTCTTACACCAAACAGCATAATCTCACCAGAACCACCTCCAACAAAACCGTTTCCACCACCACTAACGGCGGCGCACGGCGGCTCACCACTCGGGCTCAACATTTTTATTGTTAGTTTTGGGGGTTCTTTGAGGGGGATAGATATAAGATGAAATTGTAAGAGAATCAAGTCATTTATAAGGCGATTAAAACTTGATGGCCGTACAATGCGGTGCAGTGCATGGGATATTAAAACAATAAGATAGAGATGTATGTATGCTTGGAAGATGGGATAAGAAATTAAAATTTAAGGCCATGCTTGAGTCACTTTATTTTTTTATTCTCATTCTTCTACTCATTTTTAATTATACATTTTTCAATAAAATAATATTTTCATCACATCAATAATTTTTCATTCATTTTTAACCATATATTCCTCATCACATCAACAGTAAAAATGTATTCTTTTTTCAAAAATATGCACCAAACAGTGGTTTAATGTCAAGAGCGTGTTCCGTATTCAGTATCAGACAATAGTGGTGAACAAAAATAAAAACCATCAACATGTCAATCCGAATCAAAACTGCAATTTTCAAACCAACTATTGAATAAGAAATGAACAAGGACAAAAATTTGAATTTATTGTCAATAAGGTATTCCGATATCAATAATAGTGGAGAATAAAAAAAATCGTTAGTCGACCAACCAAATCAAATTCGCAATTTAGAAACCAACTATGGAATAAGAAATTAAGAAGGGTAGAAAACTGAATTTAATGTGAATGGTGTGTTCGGTATTCAATATTCAGAAGGATGAGAAATTGAAATTAATCGAAGATGTGTTCGGTATTGAGTATCTGAGCATCTCAGCGGTGGGATTGAGTACCCAGATCGAAACAAAGTTCACACCGCCCTCAATCATCAGTGGGCCTTCCCTTTTATCCGTCAGGGATGATAGTTGTGAACGAAAATAAAACAATCAACACATCAATCTAAATCAAAATCATGATTTTGAAACCATGGAGTAAAAAATTAACTAGGATGGTAATTTGAATTTAATGCGAAGAGCGTTTCCTTTAACAACAGTCTTCCAACCAGAATTAAAACCGCAAGTTTGAAACCAACCATGGAATACGAAATTAACAGTGATGAGAAATTGAATTCAATGTGAATGGCGTGTTTGGCGTTCCCGTTAATCCAAATTAACATCGCAATTTTTTGAAACCAACTATGAAATGAGAAATTGAGAAGGATGGAAAATTGAATCTAATGCGAATGACTTGTTATGTATTCAATATCAATGTCAAGAGCATATTTGATATTCAGTGTTAGACAGTAGTTATGAACAAAAAATAGTTCACCTCAATGTCAATCAAAATCACGATTTTCAATCCAACTATGGAATAAGAAATTAGTAAGAATGGAGAATGAATTTAATTCCAAGGGAGTGTTCGATATTCAACAATAGTGACGAATAAAAAAAAAGGTCAATCCACCAACCCGAATCAAAATTGCAATTTTAAAATCAACTATGGAATGAGAAATTAAAGGATGTAAAATTGAATTTAATATCAAGGGCGTCTTTTTTGTTCAATATTAGGAGGAAAAATTGAATCTAATTTCAATCGAATGTTCGGTATTCACTATCAAACAATTGTGGTGAACAGTTAATTTGGGTCCATGGAAACTGTGAATATTTCGGTTTAAAATCGAATCGTTTGGAAATAGTTCAGTTCAGGTTTCGATACTTAAATCGAACCATTCACTCAAAAAAATTTTCTTAAAAATATTATTTGTTTTACACAAGATATATTATTTATAAATTCAACTTTCAGTTCAAAAAAATTTATTTATTAGTTGACTTCGATTAATTTTTTAAGAAAATAATAATTTATTCTTACAATTTTCTTATTTATTTCACAAAAATGAACTAAAATCATAAATTTTATGACCGAGCCTTGTATTAATTTATTGTTAGAATGTTTAAATTTAAGTGTTATATTGAGAGTTTAGACCAATATTTTTTTTTTCCACTAGTTTAAATTACGTTACTTTTCATTTTGCTAAAACCGTGATTTGAAATGAAACTGAAACGTAAAAAATGGTTTGGTTTGATTTGAAATTTATTCAAACTATTCAGAATTGTTTGATTTGAAAATAGTTCAAAAATCGTCCAAATCAAACTGCATTTGTCCCTATCGACAAGGCATTAATGATAAGTCTCGGTGCCAAACATGACATGGATAAAAGATAATGAAACATCATCTTAAAAACTCGTAATTTTATTAAGATAGAAAACTCAAAACATTTGCATATTTCACCAATCCAAGTTCTCTCCACTACAATAGTATTGCATTTACCAAACATGGTCGCGAGTGGACATGGTCATAGATGGATGGTGCATTGACAAGGAAAATGTTTCTAACTTACATTTTTATTTTAAGAAATATTCCTCTCATATAACATATTAATTTATTCTACATCATTTTTTTGTCTTTTCCTCTATGATCTTAAACATTATCATAAAAGAATATTTTTCCTTCTTATCTCGTAATCTATTATTCTAAAATAGGATTAAATTGGTTATTGGACTAAAAATCAATCAAACTAACTTGTCAATCGGTCCAAATGAAAACTCGACGAAAATGTTAAGAATCCGCCAATTGAATTGCTATTAATATTGACTTTTGACACGACTTTAAATTTGTGACTCAATAAATTAATATTTTTACTTGATTATATGGTGGAGACAATTTGAATACCACGGTTGGATCAAATTTTCTCTCCTACCAAACAAGTTCATAGCGTGGGATAAGGGAAAGATTGAAAAAAAAAATGGTCGGGGAGACAGGTGAGGAAAGAAGAACCGATGTGAGTGTGATGTTTAAGGTTTACAGGGGACTGGATAGACACGTGGCTATTAAACAGTGGTTTAACCGAGTCTTCTCGGTGAGTTTTGTCTGTTTCCAAATAAAATCTCTATCAAGTCACTACAATGGAACATATGGATGACACTTGGACGAATTATAAATTACCCAGCTTTTATTTATTATTTTTACAGTCATACACATCTTTTTTACATCATTTTTTACATTGTGACATATGACAGCGCACGATTTGACAGTTTAAAAAACACACTTTTTTGCCCAACACTTTTTGAATCTCCAAACAATGTAAAACAAGATATCAACCATGAAATGTACACTTAACGTAATTATTATTTTTATGAGTTGTTAAATATGGAAGAAGTCCACTCAAAATAAAAATGTCTTTGCGTAAGAAATATTTGAATTGAGCAAGGAATATTTACACCACAAATATATGTATTACTCCTTACCTCAGAAAGCTCAGAGAAATTATGTCACGTAGGCAGAAAGTCAAACTATTGTTACTCCTCGCCTCAGAAAGTCAAACAATGACCCAAGGTCAAAAGGTCGAGGCGCTTGCTGAAGAAATTTGCCGCCTTATAAAATTTATTTTTTATCCTTATTATTATCAAATTCATGCATTACATAAATAATCATGCCTAAATTTGGGGGACTATTGTTACTCCTCGCCTCAGAAGGCTCAGGGAAATTATGCCACATGGGTAGAAAGTCAAACAATAATCCAAAGGTCAAAACACGAAGAGGTCAAACAAACCGAAGTCTTTGTTCCACATGTCGAAGTGCTTGCTGAACAAACTGAAGCACTTGTTGACGCACTGCCTAAAGAGTCAAATAAAGGAGTTGAAGCTCTCCTCTTAAAAACCACCTCGAAAGATCTCCCGAGCTCTCAGACTCGTCCGAAACTCCTTAAGGACGAGGCTCTACTTTGACTGAAACTCCTTTTGGACGAAGCTGTCGTTGTCTCTTACAAGATTTGTGGGACAATCTTTAAAGAATGACGGATGTGACATTTGTAATGATGAAGGTGTCAAGTCAGTCGCCTAGGTTATAGGGCGGGTGACCTTTTATCAATGTATTAATTGTTTGAATGAACAGTGATGTGAAACCTTAGATAAGGAGATGGTGCCACGTGATTCCGATTCAACGATCTCCACGTCGGCCAAGACGGTATAAATAAATCCTCTTTGTAATTGAAAGGGGGTTGGAGATTGGATTGAGGAAATTGACGTTCAGATATTCAAAATATACATTTGAACTTTTTGAAATAAATATATACATTTTCATCTATCATTCCACATATTCCTTTTTATTGTTACATAGATTAGTTTGGTCTCTATTCGGTGATCGTTGTTAGTGTGATTGCTTTTGTTTTATCAATCGGAACTTTAACACTTTTGTCCCTCGCCGCAAAGTACCTCCCGCATCCATTTCTTAAGTACTACTGTCACTATTCCGGTAGAAACGCGCCGAAATCATACTTTACTCGACGTGAGTTAGCCCGAAATCTATTGGTTCATTTTTAAGGGTCAACAATAAGTAATTTATCATCTAAACTAATGGACTTTCACAACTTTTGATAGTTCCACAAGTTCTTGAATTTATAAACAATGTGCAAAATATCATCGTCGCAATAGCTAATTATTTTGAGATAATAGACGTTCAAAATAATCTACATTATTATAGTTTCAAAGCAAGTGATGATAGTCAATACTAATATTATTAACAAATAGGTCAATAATGTGGTATGTAATATCTTACTATATATTTTGAATTATTCTCAAGTTAGAAAATAATGTGTTGCAGAAGAAATTTGTTAGGTGCTCCTCTTAAAAAAATAAATAATAATAATTATAATAATTAAAGTATAGAAGCAATTACGTGAGCTTACAAGTCATTAATTGTCAATTAATAGATATGCGGGGTATGTTTTGCCCCTATACAATCTTGACTCCTGATATAGCGAAGAAAACGCGTAGGTTAGGTGAGAGACGAAGGTATAATTGTTGAGTCTTAAATTTTCATTTCAAAAGGTTGGTCTTCTCAAGTAGAGTAGATAAGTATTCATATGTTAGTTATTTATTTTATTTCTAGTAGTCATGAGATTTAATCATGAACTTGAAATGTGATTGCTTCTTCGAGCTTTAGATTGATTGAATTACTTGTTTAAATTTGACGACATCTGATACTTTGTTGAGTCTTTGTGTTTTATTTTAAAAGAAAAACAATCTTAAAGAAAAATATTTGATGTCCTTATATGTTGGTTATTTATTTAGGATAAGTCCCCAAGTACAGGGATAATTTCACAGGTGGTTTACCACCCCCTCACAAGTGTGGGCCCCACGCATGTACAAAAGAATTTTGATAGAAGAACATAGAGATTGACATAAGGGGTGACATCACCAATATAGGAGGTGACATTTGGCCATTATGTCAACCCTTATGTCAATCTCTATGTTACCATAGCATGACTCTGTACATAAAGGGGGGAAAATGCGGATTTTGCTATTTGTACATAAAAATTGTACATAAAATGTTACATAATATGATGTAGGTGAAAATGATTGGATTAAAAAGTTAACTGTGTTTTAAATTAACAAATGATAATGTGACATGTGTCATTATGTAACTCATTATGTAATTCTTGATGTATATGTAGCAAAATTCAAAAAATGCACCCATCCCCCCTGCATGTGAGTAGATTGTGAAACTATCAATCCACCACTCCTGTGAAAATGTCATGTACTTGTAGCAAAACTCATTTATTTTATCTATAATCGATGCAGAGAGAGAAATCTACAACGGGCCCATTTTACCAAACTAGTTTATAGGTCAATCTGGAATTACAATTTTCAAAAGTTAGGAAGGCTCTTGATAATCACACAAAATGAATTTAATTCGTGACCTTCACTACTTATAGCTTCTTTTCGAGCTATATATCTATCTTTCTTAATTACTTCAAATCCTATATATTTTAGGTTAATAAAAAACAGCAAATGGGTACCACAATCCTATATTAATCAAGTCATTTTTTGGTGAAAGTAATATTCAGTTTAATTATTTCAAGTGGATTGAGGAAAAGCATCTCATGAAAATATAAAAAAAAAAAAAATGATCATTAAATTATTTATAATAAACTGACAATCTTGTCTTAGATAAAGTTTGGAAGATATAATTAAATAACTAATCTTCGAGATC
>CAIGRK010394477.1:0-14747 GCA_903798315.1 Fraxinus greggii | reverse complement strand
TATTCACCCACTAAAATATTCTACACACAAACCAATAAAATTATTTTACATTTCAACCACACAATCTCCAAAAAAATGCTATTCCAAAAATTATAATTTCAAATAATGGGAACCAAACACGGGCTAATTTAATCCATACTTCATAATGTTACATTTAGAATGGTGTTTAAATTTCTTATACACATTAAAGTACACATGTCGAGAAAACAAAGAATGATCATCTTATTCTTCCTTGAATATAAAATACTGTGATAACATTGGAAGAATGTTACTCAAGAACCAATGGGACGGCTCGAGCACTTGCCTGGGGCATGTTAATTGTAACCATCCCACATAATAATCTATATAAGTAGAATTGACAAGGAAACAGAGAGGACTTCCCATTTACTCTTTCAATATTTTTTATTTTCTTGAATTTCACTTCACAATTATTCAGTCAGAAGAAAGGACTGACTTTTACAATGATACATGTTTTAGGTTGAGTAATTATTATTACAATTACATAGAAACTAAGAAAAATAAATGAACTCGAAAATGTACAGGGTATGATACTGATCATTCTAAGACCCCGAAAGTACTTTGGTTAAGGTATTCTGCACGAATGCAGCAGACTCCACAGCCGATTTAGTTAGCCAACTGATCCCTACTTTTAACCGGTGCTCGTCTGTTGGTAATCTGATTAAGTATGCAACTTTCCTGGCTGCAATATAATCACACAATCAAACCATGGAAGTGGAGAACAAAATAAATAACAGGACTGTCTGTGTATATAATAAATATACTGAGGGCTGTTCTACCTGTGTGACCAATGGGACCGTCTAAAGTTAGCCCCTCGATGAAACTTGGTGTAACAGCAGCATCGTATCTCCCAAGAGTCATCATCTCACCTAAATTCTGAAATCTGCAGCAAGAACGCTAAAGGTAGTTTAAGACGGGAGTGAAATACATATAATATTCACATTCCAAGACATTCCTCACGATACATAAACAAATGAATATATGAATAGGCAGAAACTATTAAGTGCGTGTTTGGCTATGATTTTAAAAAATTGCGTCGAAAGTAAGTTTATTTGTAAGTAAATACGTAGACTCTAGAGTAATTATTTTTTTATGGTTGGAAATGAGTTACATATTTTAAAAGAACCCTTGGTTTACTGTGAAAATAAGAGTCTTTACTCGTAACTATAGAAAAAGTAACTTATCCAAACATGTTTCGAATAAAAGATATACTTACAAGTTTGTTTAAGAAATAACATCAAGACAGGAGAGAGGATCTGTAAAAAGTGGGGTTTGTATATGGAAATTAACTGAGATTAACATATTTGTGAGATCTTCAATAGTAGCAAGAATTGCATAGAAAGGTCAAATTCGCCACATGAAATGCATCTCATAGATCTAAAACAACAAAGAAGTGTGTATATGTTACAAATGTGATTGATGTCTAACCTAAATGGTAACAGTGGTCGGTTGTTTATTGCAGCCCATAGATTCCAAGCTGCAAAATCTGCCTGCTGGAATGCTACCTGAGAAGAATATAACAGCAAATTTAGTGTCAATAAGTCAAGAAAAGCAGAAAACATGTCTTGAGAGGAAATAAAATATTCAAGGCATTCTTTCTGTAAGAAATGTTTCGAAAATGAAAATAATAAATGCTACCTGTGCAGTGTCCGGAAGCAATTTTCCACTTCTGTCTCTTAAAGCAGAAGAATCACCCAGTGCAAATATACGAGGATGACCCTTAACGCGAAGAGTTTCATCTGTTTCTGCTTGGCCCCTAGAATTTAGAGAAAGATCAATCAGCTGATCGACAGTTTCTAATTCAGGAAGTAGAGGTTTAGACCCAACGGTCCATAGAACTAAATCTGCTTCCACAGTTTGACTTTTTAAGCCCCTTTCAGCAGGCTCCAACTCCAGTACTAATCTTTCAGGATCATCAAGATCAGCTTCAACATTGGGGAGTTCATGTGAAGTTTCAGTATCACCCTTTCTCCTTATACAGCGTACAAAGTAACCGAGCAAAAGTTGAACATTCCTGAATGATAGAACCTGTCAAAAAGAGCTCTTAGTATCAAGCCCTTTATGACATGGACAGATTGGTTGGCGATCATGCCAATTTAGACATAAAACCACATGACAATCATGGTCAAAAACAATTGTACCATCTCAGTGAAAACATTCATGAATCAAGGCGAGGATGGTGTGGAAAAATGGCTTTGAGATTAATAAGACCATTTGTCGAGAAAATTTGTCCAAAAAGCAAGAAAAGGCAAGCTTTAACCAACAATTCGCCAAGTACCTGAGTCCATTGGTACTTGTCCAAAAGCATTCATGAATCAAGGTGAGAATGGTGAGGAAAAATGGCTTCAAGATTAATAGGACCATTTGTCGAGAAAATTTGTCCAAAAAGCAAGAAAAGGCAGGCTTTAACCAACAATTTGCCAAGTACCTGAGTCCAATGGTACTTGTCCAATATGACCAGTATAACCTCATGTACCAATAAATCACTCACTACTAAGGCAAGGAGACGTAAATAAAAAGATGCAGTATACATGTTGAACTCAACCACCGGGAATAAATAAACACGCATGAGATTCAGTTTTAAAAGCAGAGATATACTTGTCTACAAGAGTAAAGCCCAGAATTTAGTAACGTTAACAATAAAGTGTGAACCCAAATGGTTAAGAACCAAATTAGAGAGTAGAACACTTGATCATTCCTTCAAAATATAAAGGGAATATCATTTCACCAACATCTGTGTTAATCACAAAAACCATGCCAGATGATTCGTTATCTATAAGATTGCATTGAGTAGAAGCAATGGTTTTAGTAAATTGATCCCATAATCTATAAAAAATGGTGTCTTACTCTTGAAGCCGATTCCCTATTGCCAGGTGGAGCATTAGGCAAGATCGTTTTGTTAACATTAATTGCCTGTACAAGTCCCCTGGCTTGTAGTCTTTCTGCTATAGTGGCAGCCAACTCAACTCCAGAGTATCCGCATCCTACAACAGTAACGTGAATCAGAGATTCCTTACCAAAGTACTTGCGCTCCAAAGCTGTCAGCTTCTCATTAACCCTCTGCATTACAAGATACCACATATAGAGACCTATCAATACTTTCATCAATGTAGAATTTTGATATTAGTTAAATTATTTTCCCTGATTCAGATACTAACACGAGCTTCCTCTAGGGTAGAAAATGGATATGCATATTCCATTGATCCCGGTACAACGTCGAGTTTAGCTTCAGCTCCAAGTGCAATAACCAACCTGGCTGCCCAGATCAAGTGTGAAATCAGCATATACCATGGTATGCAAATAAAGAACCCCATTCAAAGTCATATAGAATAGAAGTACTACAGGAGCACAAGACATCTTCTCTCTTTGTCATTAGTTTAGTTTGCATATGAGAATATCTGGGAACATAATAAAAATGGCAAAAGAATTTGAAATTCTCTCAACTATATGGAAACATATATTTGCAGATAGACAAGGACATTAAACCAACTAGTTGAAAAACTTGAGCTTGCACATCAATCCACATTCAAGAAAGCATATATAATCTATTTTTGCAAAGAAATTCACGTGTGAACAAACTACCAGTCACTCGATGTTAAACTACTGAAGATTGTCACAGTACATTTTAGTCCTATGTTTAATCATCCATCCAAAGACATAAAGGAAGATATTTTACCACTCGAAGAAAGATTATTATTGTCAAGGGATCTTTTGAAAATTGAGGTCAAATGGTTTATTGCATGAATCGAGCTTGACGAAAAGAATCAATGAAATAAGAAGAAAACATGAATGATAACAATAAATTGAAAGAAACAAGCTACAAATAAAAATTGTTTTATCAAGTAATTTCTCAATAAATCAGAGATAAAGATTTTGAGCCTGGACTAGACTAGTTCTGAAAAAAAAAGCACAATGGGAAGTAATCAAACTATGATATGAGAAAATCTAACCTAACGAAAGCTCTCTCTCTTTTGATTTTTGGGCTTGGGTCTCATTTTACAAAAAATACTTCATCAAATAGCCTAGACTTGTGTCAACTAAAGCTTCATTCTGATGGTTCTCAAACTACTACTTACAATACTTATAAATAACACAAAAAATCTGTTATAAACAAAATTCAGCAGTAAAGCTACAACATTCACAAACAGCGTGAACTCTCGTGAATCCTACAAAAGTATACCAGTCGTATTCAAGAAGGAGACCACTTTCCAGATGAACAACTCCAGCTGAGCCAGATACTGTGTGCCCATTTGTTCCTACATGATAGCGGGGAATAAGACATTTCACCCTGTCTTTAAAAAACTGCACAGCAGTGTTTGCCAGCAAGTCAGAGAAGCGAGGAGCAATTTCCCATTCATCTACTTCTGTATTAGGAAAAATTACCACGGTAAGATTAACAACTGTAATTAACATAGCAAAACAAGGAGAAAAATTGATGCTCCAACATATATAAATCAAAGTATACCTCCAGAAAGGAGCTCGTACAATAATGGCTTAAAAACAAAGCGCTCAGATTGGTCAATGAGAACCACCTGTTGCATTACAGAGAATTCTTCATTAATAGGTAACACTCATCAAGATGTCAAATGTGTGTGAGCAAAGACATCCACAATCCAACTCATTCTATACGTGTAAACTATGTTGCAACATAAAAATATATATATCTATATAACAAAAATTAAGTACAAAAAAAGAGGAAAGACCATCAATCACAACTTATTTAAGATTTATATATCAATTCATATGCTACACGTATAAATGTTTGTTGAGAATCAGCCACTTCTGTCTCTAGAAATTACATCATGTTGTGCAGTCGAAATCTATGCACCTCTATGCACCGTACAATATTGTAAAACAAACATCAAAAGTATTTCCATTGAATCATTTACAGGCATCTGCAGTCTGCAACTGGGTACTGGAAAGGACAAACTTTTATATCATGATGCAAGAAAAACTGACATCAGCAAAATATGCTAGCGATAGTAAAATGTCAAAAATCAGTTAATTAAGCAATTATATTTTAATGAACTTTGAAGGTTTAACAAAAGGCCTAGACTACGAAGGTGGTATTAGATTGATAACCAGAAATTGTTTTTCCATTTTTCACATGAAAATATCTTCCATTACTATAAAAGAGACAGAAAATATCAATTGAAGAAATATATATTCTACCTGATTGTGGAGTATATGATATAATATGATCACTTGGTTGGAAACTGAATACATTCGTGCTGATTGTGTATGTGTGTGTGTATGCATGTGCATATATACCAGCCTTGTAGATAAAAGTATCAGGGGACATATTATATATAATTTCCCTTGATAATAGGTTACCTGGGGTTTCTTGTCGTCAGGCCAAGTTAGTGATTCCAATCGTAGTGCAGTGTATAGCCCTCCAAACCCACCACCAAGTATGCAGACCCTTGGTCGCTGTAATATGAACAGTTGTTTTGTTACAATATATTTGATAACATTTGCGGTCTCAGTGATGGAGAGGAAGCTCATAAATGTGAAAATAAAATCAAGAATTGAAAAGAACTTGAGAAATTAGGGAGAAAAGGTTGTAATTCTATTCAATAATCAAAAGGTAATCAAAACAAAGAGTTAACCTCTCTATTTATAGGGGTTTAAACAATCCAATAGGAAATTAATGAAAAACTAATCAAAATAAGAAACTAATTAAGGAAATAATTCCAATCTAACGTAAACTAGAATTAAAGAAACCATACTAATTTAATTCCTTTTTCAGCTCGAGTATACTTTTAGTGTTGATCATTTCTCTCCGACTGAAAAAAACTCGATTCTGGTTAGTTATAATCCATATAAGCATTCAATAACTTTGGATCAAACTATGAGACTCGTCATTATTAATCCAAGTAACATCACTGGCGGACAATCTTTCCAATGCACCAGAAATCAACGAAATCTACAATCCTTCGAAGAAACAATTTGATCCTCGAGCAACTCATCAATGAAATTAGAAGGAAAAACGTAGTGATTGGAGCCTGATGGGTGGCCAAGGGGCCTGACCTGCACAGATAGGAGATGGCAAAATTGGAGGCTCGAACATACCTCGATAAGGACATAAATTTGCTATATTGAAATCTGAACTAATGGCAAATCAAGTAGATATGCATTAGTTCCAAGCCTTTTAAAAATAGAAAAGCTCCAATTGATCTATTACAAATGAAAAACGTTCTGTAGCCCGTCCAATCATTACATCATCGCCAACATTAAATATATTATGCCTACGGTCTAAATGAGCTACATGTTTATTGTCGTCATTACTTATACTAATTTTACGTTTAATTTCATCATGCAACTTATGAATATGGTCATTGAAAGCTTAACCAGAAGCAATGAGACGAAATTAGTAGGCAAAGGGACAAGATCAAACAATTGGCACAGTGAGAATCCCTGTACTACTTCAAATAGGTTATGACCGGTTGATTGTCAGAATTATTGTACACGAACTTAAAAATAAGCAACTCAATATCCTAACTTCCCAGATTATCCCCAACTAAACAACGAAGTAGGTTACGTAGGGTATGGTTAACCACCTTAGTTTGATAGTCAGTCTAAGAATTGAAAACACACGAAAACATAATTGTAGTTTCAAACAATTTTCAGTCTTCAAAAGTAACTAACAAATTTGACATGATGATCACACGCAATAGAGACTAGATGTCCATGTAAGCGTATAATTTCTTTGAAGAACAACTTAGCAACATTGGAATGCGTCAATAAACTGGGAATCGGAATGAAATGTGTCAACTAGTGAACGTAATACTAATTTATGAAACTAAAAAAATGATGACTTTGATGATCAGGGTCCTATGTACCTAAACAAAACTTCCTTTCAAAAGAACAGTGCGATACCATTTGGATAGGTTAACGATGGGAGATATCAATCAAAAGTAATACAATGTGATGTGAAGCAGAGAAAATGATATACCTGACCTCAAGTTTATTGACCAAGGGTTAGCTTCTTGTTATTTCCTTTCATGACTTAATATTTTGAGGAACTAATCGATAGCCTCATTACTAATGCCAAGGAAGGAATACATCTTTGTATGTGAATAACCAATCATTTGTTCATCCATCACCTTTGCCGTTTCTCAACCGATTCTATAAGATCTTCATCTCCGAAATGGCTTTTTCTATAGCCGCATTTAAAAATTGGTAAAGCCAACGCAGATTTTTTTAGCAAATACACCAATGTAAATACAATCTCCTTTCATCTCCACCAACTGCACAGGTTCAGCGATTCCGTTCAAGAACTTCAAGTTAATTATCAGGCATCCTGAACTTTGGACCAGTTTTTGTCAAAAGCAAAGAATTAATTTTTACGGAAACTACGCCTCCACTGTATACTAATCGTTCTTCTCTTAATTACTCTTTTGCCGATAAACCTAATAGTTTTTTATGCTTCAGTTCACTTTCATAGCCTAAACATTAGGTGAATGTAACTGAATCATGAATTTCTTTCTTTCTTTCCTTTTTTTTTTTTAATCACAAACTAGTGCAGTTTGTAAATTCTTGCTTGAATTTCAACTTGGAGTCCATCTTAAAACATCGTAGTCTCGGAAGTGAGCACTCTTCATAAAGAGAGGCATTTGTAGATTGAGGGATGGACCTCTTGGAAAGCAGTCGTATCCTACCAAGAAATAGAAAGTAAGGACAAGTTGGTCTGAGGGCGGGCTCCTCGAGGACTACTTAAGCCACTTTAATACAAACTAGAAGGACGGCTCCCCGAAACTGAACTGCTTACACTACACTCTTTCTTCCAACAATAATGGAAGTGGGGCCGGCCTCGACCAACTTCACTAATATAAAAAGGGAAAAGGCTTTGATTAATTTATATGTACCTTTGAGCTTTAGAAGGACTAAATCGCTCAATTGAGGTTAATGAACTCTAGTATCATATTATCAACGTCTACTACAAGGAAGCAACGTACCTAAAGGAAACGAAGTATCAACACTACCCAGAAAATCAGAAGACATTTAATTGTAGAAAAAATGGAGTCCAACCTTGTTATTATCAGGCCAAGCATATCTGGGAGGTTCAGATTCCTTTGCAGAAACTTCCCTTACATCCCCATATTTTGTGGTTGTGGCCGAGGCAACAATGCTTAGACCACGCCTCCTGGCCGGAGCGGAAAATATCCACGAATTGGTCGGATACTTACGCGAATGTTTCATGAATAACTTTCTCAATCGGAAATGCCCACCTGCAAGATGGAAAATTCACCTTAAATTCAAGAAAAGAAAAAGTTGACAGGTAAAATTGAACTTCAAATCATCGACGTACATTGCATAACAAAATGGGCATTGAAGGAAGTACAGTTGAAAAGTGGTAACGACGCCAATGGAGAAATTGTGCTTGCCATTACAAGTCGCCTACTTGAACGTCTAAAAATACGGTGATTCTAAGAATAATCACGAATTAAAAGAGTTAAGCATTTGTTAATCTGCAAATCAGTCAAACACAGAACAATTGACAAGCAAGCCCGGGGGAGAGTGGCGGAGGTGGCCGTGTGTGTTTTTGGAGCGGGCATTAGTTGATGAGTTTTTTTGTTTGTGGCTGTGTTGATGAGTTTGTGTGTGGCTGTGTTGGTTCCACGAATTTGAATTTAGAAGTAGGTATGTTAGGGGGTAACTTAGGCATGAATGGGTATTGAATCATTGGTAGCAACATAAATGCATCAATATTAATACTATTCATTCATCCACGATTGTAGATTTATGTGTTGGTAGGATTGTTACTGCAACTGTTCAATATAATGCATTCAAATTTCAAGAATAATGTGATAGTCGCTCAACTTTACATAGATTGATTTTAGATAAATAACATTTTTCTTAGGTTGATGCAATTTTTTTGTCAATTGAGATGTTGATGTCAATTTCTATCATCTATCGATAAAAAATTCAGATTATTATAGATAACCTTATGCGACTTTCCTCACGGAAGGAAACCAATAGAATGCGAGTGTTTAACAAAATGTTTAACACTAGAAGTATACATAAATATAACAGTTAAAAGCATGTTTGGCTGATTATTTATAAATATTCAAGGCACGTTTTATTCATATATATTGAGGGATCCAAAAGTAGTATTTACTTATTCATCACTCATATTTATAAAATTACTTATAAACACTTTATTATCTGCGAATTTTACTCAAAGATAATGAATTGATTATTTTGACATGTATCACAATTGTTTATAATAATTAATAACAATTGAGACCTTGTTAGTGTTAATATTCATAATTGAGTAATTCTATTTATTTCACTAGGATCATTTCCATGTGATGTAGTATTGAATGATGAGATCAATAAAGTGAATTTTATATCACATATTTAATTAATCTTATCATTTCATTACACATCACTACCCCATATAGATTGAGAACGAACCCTCAGTTGTTATATATCTCTTCATAATTAGTTGATCGTACATACGCTGTGATTGTTTTTCTAAATAGGTAAGTATTTATGTAACAATTAGAGGTCTTGTTTCTATGTGATTGAAGGGAACACTAATTCAAAATGGATTACTCACATTGGAAAATAGGTTGTGGGTAGTTCATATGAAGCAATTGATCCACAAGATATTGAAACGGATAGGAAAGAGTGTTTGAACTTGAAATTCAATTCTATAACTTTTCTCAACCTCCATCAACTCCCTACATCCTCCCTCAACATATCTTGCACAAAAGAAGGAGATATTGTGGCTGAAATACTTAAAAATTCGTGAGGAATAATGCACCAAAACTGAAAAGGGCCTAGAACCATGTTTTTCCCAAGAAAACTCACAAAATTTGGCATTTAGATTGTGAATTATGATCTTCTTCCATTGTGATCAAGATTGAAACCATACGATTGCAATAAAAGTGCAAATTTTGGATTATCTACATGGTAATTCAACCATGTAGATTTTGAAAATTCTTCTTTTCAAGTAAGAATTTTTGAACCAAAATTATGTTCAAGAATGCTTTAGTTTCTTTCAGCTCCTATTAAAGATTTGGAAGGATTTCCATAGTTTCGTGATATCATAATATTTTCTGCTTTTGTATTAATATTTCTTTAGTAATATGGTTGTATAATAATATATGATGTTTTCTGTTTACAAGTGTTTATATTATATCCCTATCAATAAGGATATTCCTTGGTAATATTTAGAAAAAACAATTATACAATATTTATTTATTTCGATATATTGTCTCAATTGCGGTCATTTTATATTTCATCATGCTATCGTATTTAGTCATGCTTGGAAAAAAAAATAATAAAATCAGTCCACTCTTTCATCATGTTACCGGCAATGAAAATTTTTGTTATCTACCTGTTTACAACCTTATTTAAGGTTTTCATGGTTTAACTCACAAGTTTATGACCTTACTTTAAAAATTTTCAGTTTTTTAAGTTGATCAATTCGTAACATTGTTTTGAAGGTTATTTATCGATCGATTCTTGACACCGTGTCACTATTGTTATCTTTATCGACCTCTCTACCTTGTTCCAAAGGTTTTCTTTTCATACACCGGTTCTTGTCATTTCCTAAGGTTACCTTTATTTTATCCACTACTAGTTTAGTAGATTTCCTCATCAATTATCAATATTTTGAAGTAGTGTCAAGATTTGATCTATCCCGCAGTCATTGGCTACTGCCAATGATTTAGTTTCCGAACTCAAATTGATTGTACTATATTGAATTTGAAGGAAGATGTTAAAGATATGAAAGCATTTTCATAGTTTTTGTGATATCCAACTAGTTTAGAAATTTTTATTACATTATGAAGATGTCAAAATCCACTAATTCTCATATACAAAAATGTCACTTTTCACTAATAGTCACTTTTGGACATTTGTACCCTTTTGAAATAAAAAAATCCTTACATGTTCTACATTAATTAGTGATTTGATATGTTGAAAAATGCGTACCAAAATTTGGAAAAGGATTAATCTATGTGTACATAAGTGTACACATAGATGTACATGGGTGTACACATAAAGGTTGACATAATGTGAATGTGGTGGGGCCCACGATACTGTAGCATGAGCCCTACCCCACTCACATTATGTCAACATCTACGTGTACATCTAACATGTCCCGCTTTGAAAAATCACCCCACACCCACGCCACTCCCTCGTATAATAACCTCCCTCCCCCCAAAGACCGCCTTCGCTTTCTTTTTCCTTTCTCTTTGTCACTTCTCTACCTTCCTTGCCCCCACCTCATCCTCACATATGATAATCGTTCCCTCAAGACCCGGTCATTTTTCTCTCCATTTTGGAACATTATGTATGTTCATCTCACATTGTACAATGAACTAAGGTTTTGTTCGATAATTTTTTATTTTATTTGAAAATATTGGATGTTTGCCAAAAAAATTTATTATTATTTTTAGAAAGATTTGTTTTACCTCTAATGGGTGGTGAGTTTGATTGGAAATTAGAGTATACATTCGAATGTGGTTTATTGTCTCAAGAATTAAGTTCGTGTTAGGGTTTCACTTGAAATTTTATGGGGGGTTTGCTTGGAAATAAGGGTTTGTTGTTTTTGTCACTCATTTTATCTTTTTTCCAATTTATAAATTTTCAAAGGAAAACAAATTCTTTATAGTCTATACCGTTCACGTGACGAGAGCATCTATCAATCTCGACAAATGATTTCTCTTATTATCAACAGTTTGAATGGCATGAAATAAACTATCAAGAATTTAGTTGTATGTTTGACTTGATAGACTATTTGTTACATGAATTCACTACTCATTACATCGTTTGTTGACATAGAAATTTGTATATTAGTATTGTTGATGGAATTTGATTATCATTTATTCGAGAAATGGGTAGATGCCTACAAAGGTTACTCCTTGCCCATCAAAATCTCATCAAAAGCTATTAGGCCTTCCTACATTATAATTGGCCGCAAGTAGGATTTGATTTGTGGAAGAACATTATGTTGCCAATAAAATTGAAGTAGTCGTAAATTTTTGAGAATATGTATTTTGATGTGTGTTGTAACTTAATTTGTGGCTCTTTAGGAATGGTTTTGTGGCATGTTTTGTGGTACATAAATACGACTTGTTTTATAGCATTAATTTAATGAGATGGCCTTATTTTATTGCCTTTTATTCCTCAAAAATTGTGAAGCAAGGTTTGGTTTTTATTCTTGTGTCTTCCACAAACTAAGCAAATTGAATCTTAATTAAGATTTTAAATCTCAAGAACTTGAAAACCTAATTAATTTATGGCCAAGATCCTCCAGTCAAATCACCAAGAAAATTATTAAATGTGGAACATACCTTAATTCATTAGGAATGATTATTTTATGTTCGATTTTGATTTCGGATCTTGAATCTTGAATACTGCTCTTTTAATACTTGAGTTCTTGTTCTAGACTTTGACTTCTTACTCCATAATCTTAGTAGTCTCTATTCCTTCTTCTTGATCCTTTATTTTTCGTTCTTGATTGTAGGTTTTATATCTTCATTTTCAATATGTTTTCTCTTTATATTCTTATGTTAATGTTAATGGGATGACATAAAGAATGAGAATCACATATAAATTTGGGACCATAACTCTATTTATATTTCCATATGTAATCCGACCCATGATGAAATACAATACTAATGGATTCGGTCTCTACATGTATTTAGGCCCACATTTTATTTAGATGCCCAAAATCCATAACTTTAGTTTTTTATTATATTATTTTAATTGGCTTAACTTTAAAGTAGTTTTTATATACAATTAATTACATATGTATGCCGCATGTCAAATAAAACTCCAACAATCTTCCGCTGGACCACATATATTACTTCATGAATGTGCATAACTTTATGACATCAAAACATTTTCTATCATAACCAAAAGCATATCTGAATAATCTCATCCATTAATTATGTTAATATAGGATCAAAGAATCTTCGTTACAAGTATCATAACTAAACCCATCAATAGTCACATATATCAATACAATCAAATAACATGGATTTAAATATGGATGTGTAGTATGAAAATTACATATAATATGATTCAAATATGCATAATTCAAACTAGTCCTACCTTATTCTTTAATGAGATCAAAACGAAACTTAACTCAGAGTGAAATTGAACTGAATACTTTATATCTGCTGCAGAATAGTTTGAATATCTATAAGTATAACATATGTCTGAATTAGATAACAGTCAAATACAAACTCCCACTAAATTGTTATATCGTCAAAAGACCCTGGGTGATAGACTTTTAGTAAGTGAATCTGCTATCATGGAATTTGTCCTGATATGCTTTATAAACCTAACCACTCTGAATTATTTTCTTAACAATATGAACTTAATGTCCAAAACTTTAACATCGCCGAGCTCCTGTTGGAATACAAAGTTGCTATTATCACATAATAACTTCAGTGGTCTTTCAATTCCATCTTAAATGTACTGCCCGATGACAAAATTTCGCATTCATATTCCATGATTAGAATCAAAATATCTAATGATCACCAATTGATTAGATTTTCCGTGTGAGATCATGCAATCCTTAGTTCTCTATAGATACCGAAAAACATGATTGGTTGTTTTCCAAAAATTCATTCCAAAGTTATTAAATATCCGCCCAGCATTCCAACAATGAATGTTATATTCGGATGTGTACAAACATAAGCATACATTAAAATCCCAACTGTTGAAGTACATGAATTTTTTGTACTTCATTTTCTTTAATTTTATCCTTAGGGTATTAATTGAGACTAAATTTGTTTCCCTTAACAATAGGGATATCGCTAGGTTTACATTCCTGCATCTCGAATCTCTTAAGAACATTATCGATATAGCTCATTTATAATAATCCAAAAAAAATCGAGAACGATCCCATTGTATCTATATCAATTGAAGCAAAAGAGCGGTCACCAAGATCTTTCATTTCAAAATTCCATGATAGTAATATATTGGTTTCATGTAATAAGCATATATCATTGCGAGCAAACAGTGTATTATCAACATACAATACTAAAAATTATACTTACTCCCACTGAACTTGTGATATACACAATAATCAACTGCATTCATATCAAAATCAAACAAGGTAATAATTTGGTGAAATTAGTGATATCAATGACGGAAAGCCTCCTTAAGCCCATAGATGGAATTCTTCAATTTGTAAAACATCTGATGTAGCTCGAGATCAAAATATGTCATTGGTGCATAATAGTCCTAAAAGAGTATTTCGTAGAAATTGGAGGGAAAGTCTTTTCAATGCCAATGACTTCCTTTTGAATAGTGTCATTTGCTACAAGATGAGCCTTATATTTCTCCAGATCACCATTCGAATCCCTCTTGATTTTAAATATCAATTTACAACCAATGGGCTCTACACTTTCAGGCAATGGGAAAGTTCTAACACGTCATTATCTTTTATGGACTTTATCACTTTATTCATGGCATCAATTCACTCTTGATAATTATTCATTTGCATGGTTTGATGAAAGTTTATTGATCAGATATTCTTCCATCAATCCAATACTATCCTTATTTTTTTTATTTTTTATTTTTGGAAAAAGACTATAAAGTCATCGAAAATTGGATTTCTCCTTTATCTAATGGATTTTCTTAATGACATTTTTTCTTGAGGTTGTTGAATTTGTTCTTTTGGAACAATTTCCTAATTGTGTATATGGGATTTTATAATATTCTCTTGATCCAAAATTGTTTCTTGAACAAGATCTGAA
>CAIGRK010394400.1:0-12236 GCA_903798315.1 Fraxinus greggii | reverse complement strand
CGTCACTAAGTACCCAAGCTACCACTGGCGACTACTTACATCATGGCAGTGAGAGGGTTTGGAGGTTAGTGAAAGAAATGACAGTGAAGGTTTGAAGG
This sequence comes from Fraxinus greggii, assembly GCA_903798315.1. NCBI lineage: Eukaryota > Viridiplantae > Streptophyta > Magnoliopsida > Lamiales > Oleaceae > Fraxinus > Fraxinus greggii. Next base: position 12,138 of record CAIGRK010394400.1, on the reverse strand, counting down.
AGGCAAGGGATTGATGAAGAAGATAATAGATTCTAAGTTAAGAGATTGAGGAATATACACTGGCAGTAAGGCAATGGTGCCGACCACATTTACTCAATTTATAAGATCTATCTACAACTCCGAACACCATCCAAATCCCTAGTTCTCAACTGCTGCCACTAGATGCACAAGCCCTCAATTCGTGTGAAATTCCTTGGTGACCTTTTTTGGTGGCTATTCGATCTGTACTTGTTGCTCTTATGGTTGTGCAGCAACTTGCGATGGCTAAAGAGGCATCCACAAGCTTCGACGGCTGAATGGTGGAGGAGGTAGAAACACTAGTGGTGGTTGTAAACGACAACGACGACGATGATGATAATGCGCCACCAGTAGCTCAAGAAGTAGAAGAATTAGTAATGCATTGTGGTGATTGGCCATGTTGGTATCGTTGTTGGGGGTGGAGGCGCTGGGTAAGATGATGAGATGGAGTCAGATAGTAGTTAGCTGAAGTGGTGGCTTCACCACTAAGGGAGGTTGATGAGGTGGCGGTGGTGGTTGTGATTTTTTGTTTATTGTTTATTGAATCATTGAGCTCCTTGTATATGTTTGTGGGGGTAATTCAAAAATATTTTTGAATTAATCTTCAATTTTTTATATTTTGTATGATTAATTAACCCCATATCTCAACCGTCTCTTTCTTCTTCTCTTTAAACATATACATGCACACAGAATAAAGATATAGTGTGTGTGTGTGTGTTTGTGAGAGAGAGAGAGAGGTTTGACTTTAGGGGAAGATACACTGGTGTTGTGCCGACGATGGCGTCCGATGCTGAGTGCGGGCATTTTTGGTTTTCGTTTGATGGAGGACATGTGGGTGGGAGTGGGCGCTTATGGTTATGTTTTTTAGTGTTTTATTCAATAGGGAAATTGTGTTATATTCATATTACCCTTATTTTAATTGAGAAAAGTTACTAAATTTTTAATTTACACAACTAACAAATTTTGGAGTCAAACTTACGAAAACCATCATCTTGGACTTCAGCTGCAAATTTTTCAAAGATTTGATAATTAAAAATTTGAACAAGGTCTACTACTAAATAAAAATTGATACCTTGGTTTCTCCAATAATTTTATGTTTGCAAGGATATTTCTGATCATATTCTAGAATCTTAACTACTTATATGAAGGAAAGCGGTAAATTGATAACTCGAAAAATTAATTAACCGGATAAAGAAGTTAAACACACATTAACGCAATAAAAAAGTAATAAAGTGAATTAAGACAATTTTCTTGCAACACACATTAACGCAACTGTCCAAAAATTTGAGTCTCAAACATGTCTAGTACTGAATTCAAACTAATTGGTAATGTTTGACGACTTATTGAGGATAACTCCCTCATATTTAACCTGGAACCACTTCATTGCATCCTCTTTTGTGACCCTGTGCTGGATTCCGACTCGAGACTTGCATCTACGACGACGGCCCACACGGTAACCTGGGCGCTCCAAAACAACGTAGAAATCCATACCATAAATTCCAGTTGATGGGTCATACCTGGAAAATTCATGGATAATGATAACTTGTTTATTGATGCTCTCTTTAAGAAACTTGAAACATAAGCAAAATTATAACATGAAATTTCACTACTTCGACCTAGAAAATACGAATATCAACCTACTGCATTTCAAGGTTAAAATAAAGCCATATCTCAATCTTAACCAGGAGAAACTAACAGTTAAAAAGTTATCTGCCACATTTTCTTCATGCACAATACCCTTTCTTTCTTTCCCTTTTTAATCAAACTGCCACAATGATCGAGTATTTAATGAAGCTAAAAAGTTAAAAAGTACAAATTAGGATAGGGGTCATGCCTAACCTCCAGCTCGTGAAACCAACCTGATAAAACTAACCTAATAAAAAAAAACAGGTGTAAAAGAAAATACAATGAAAGGGACCTAAAGGCCCGTGTGTTAGAAACATCCAACCCTAGAGCAACTTCTATTATTCATCTCGTGGTGAAGTGCAAAATTTCATGTGTTTTACCATGGCGGAAACGGAAAGGGGACAAAAAAATACTTTTATGCACCAAAACAAGATTTCAATCTGTTACAAGACCATGTACTCACAGTAAACTATTCATGAGCCACCGAACTTAACACAGAACGGTTTGGATGAAGGTCAAGTGACATCCGTAACATTTTAATCCAACAAAAGATCAGGTAACACAAATATCTTCTAAAGAAACATACAACTCCGGAATGAAGCAAAAATTGGTTGGGTTCTCATAATCAGCACTAGATACAATTTACAGGATGCAAGTGAAAAAATATTACTATTTCCAACTCTCTATCTGAAATTTTAAGACAAGTTTAGATGCATCATAAAACAACCTTGAAAACATGAAATTTTAAGACAAGTTTAGATACATCATAAAACAACCTTGAAAACATGAGCAATAGAAATATCATAGAATTGACTTACTTTATTCCAAGATCAATGTGTTCCTGAATGCCAAAGCCAAAACATCCAGTATCGCTGAAATTCCTTCTTAACAACTCATATTCCTTGACCTTCAAGCCACTCTCAAGAAGCTGCATTGCTTTGTCACCCCTGACTGTGACGTAGCATGCGATCTTTTCATTACGCCTGATCCCAAAGGACCTCACAGTATATCTTGCTGTGGAACAGATCAACTAATTCCATTAAGAGGAAACACAGGAGGGGAAAGAAAAACTAAGTTCATTTCATCACTATATATTTTGATTCTAAAAGATTAATTTACACATAGAAGAGGCATAAACCACTGTGCTGTCCTCAGATTATCAATAATCAGTTGATCAAACTTTTGATGATGAAATAACTACAGCGAACATCTTTTTGCATATATACACTTTGAAAGAATAAATAAAACAGAGTTTCAGATAAACATGCTATCGTAATTAATTACCATCTCACCAAAGTATAACTCCCATTAGAAAGAGAGTTGACCAAAGTCACTCTATGCAATTGAGAAAACTAATAGTCAGAATTCATTTTAGAGCTACCATAATGGAGTATTTATGAAGTTAAAACATCATAGTCTATCATCTAGCAGAGCAGTACTTTGCAGACAGTAAAGCCATAAATTGCATCATTTTAAATTAAATATTCAAAATATTATACCCATTTACAATAAAAGAGTGCTAAATAATTCTAAATTAAGCCAGATCCAAAACAACTGAGGAAGCTATAAGCCAGTTTTCATTTTTAGAGCTACGATTAACGAGAATTTAAGAAGTTACAATGTCACAATCTATCATCAAGGCATCACCTTAAAGCAGTATTTTATAAATTACTAATGTAAACCACTCCCATATGACTTTCATAATATGGTAAGCAAGAATAGTACCCTGCAGACCATGTACTATAAATAATAGAACCCCTACAAATAGCTTCAGATTTGGAGAAACTTACCCTTAGAGAAAACAGGAGATTGGCCACTGAGTTGCTCTAAGACCTGAAAACATAAAAAATAAACACATAAAACGGAATTCAAATTGTAAAATACTCGATAAAATAAAACTTGTATCCGAGATGAAATCATACCTTAGCGGCTCTGGTGAGACGATCTCCACTCTCACCCACGGAGATGTTGAGGACGAGCTTCTGTACTTTAATCTCTCTCATTGGGTTCGACAGCTTCTTCTCTGACGCCTGTTTCACATTAACACAGAATGACAATCAGTGATGCGCTGAGATTCATATATGTATCTCTAAAGCAAATATAGAAAGGGAATGAGAGAAGAGATAGAAAGACCATGGCGGTGCAGTGGTGGTGAGGAGGTTCACGGCCGCCGGACGAGTGGGAAAAATGATGAAGTGAATAACCCTAACTAATATAAAGTGGAGGGAAGTGGAAGCTAGGGTTTCTTATGTGTTTTGCTTGGATGTTCATATGTCAATTAGGGGTTGTTAATGGGCCAAACTGGCTTGGCCCATTGATAATGTCTAGTCCGGCTAGCCCTATTTAAAGGTCCTGCCTGTAGGCCCTGTATAATATATGGGCCATATGGTTGAACCGTGGTATCCCACGTGCCCTCTAAAGAACAATCATTATTTGTGTAAAATGAAGTTTTAAATAGTGATTTTTTTTGGAAAATATGTAGTTAAAAAGTAAGAAAAATTTTTGAGTTTACGTGCAAAATATTTTATTATATTAATATATGGTTGAAAATGAGAACGAAGAAGAAAGTTTTGAAATAACGGTTGTCAAATAGGGGGCAAATTTTCTTTCCAACAAAGGGACAGATCTTTTAATTTTTGATAGGGATGGCTCTATTTTCATAGGGTCATCCGACCTATACATCAGCCCTAGTTAGCCGCATTGAAGTCTCGTGCTAGGCACGATCTAACCCTTGACCTTATAAATGTATGTCTAGGACTTGACTTGGATCAAGCTTTTACGAAGCAGGCTATCTAGAGGCTCGAGCCCATTGACACCTTTACGATCAATTGTCATCACTTGAGGGAGGTTTTCATCTTTCAGAAGATTATGTTTTTGTTTTCAACATGTATGTTGTTGCCTACATCAGTGAAAGCGTGAAACAATCTTTCCAAATTCATGCACAAAATTGTGCAACAAGGGTCGAAGACTTGTGAACTGCAAGACAGTTTCTTACATTTATCACTTTGTCATTTGTTTTAAAAGTTAATGAACTTAATGACACGATAGCTGAAATGATGAATGAGATGACATTTCAATAAGGCCCTGTTTGATATGTAAAATTTTCCATGGAAGTTGGAAAATATTTTCCATTTTCTACATTTTTGACTGTTTGATGGCTAAAATTTTCTAGGCTATTGATTTTCCAACTTTGCCTCATNGTGAACTGCAAGTTTCTTACATTTATCACTTTGTCATTTGTTTTAAAAGTTAATGAACTTAATGACACGATAGCTGAAATGATGAATGAGATGATATTTCAATGAGGCCCTATTTGATATGTAAAATTTTCCATGGAAGTTGGAAAATTTTTCCATTTTCCACATTTTTGACTGTTTGATAGCTAAAATTTTCTAGGCTATTGATTTTCCAACTTTGCCTCATTTTCCAGCTTTTCCTTGAATTTGTTTTCCCACCTATTTGGTGGTTTTTTGTTTTCTAGCTCTTTTTTTTTTATAATGGAAACATATTATATCCCCAATTGTAAAAAAAAAAAATTCTCTTTAATGGACAATTTCCATTTAAAACAAAGTCAAACGAATACCAAAAGATTCAAAATTTCGATATTTTCTACGTAAAAAATTATACTAATCAAACATAATTAATTGACAATTCTCAGAAAAATAATTTTAGGCAATCTAATTCCCTGTAATTCATTTTTTTTCATCCAAATTCCACTCTTGCAATCAAACGGACCATAAGTTCATCAAATTTGTCTACTTTCAAATGGCAAGACAAGTTCTTACATTCTTCCATCACCTTATCGCTCGTTTTAAAAGTTAATGAATGACACGAGAGGTGAAATGACAAATAAGATGACATTTCGACAAGTTCATCAAATTTCTCAACATTTAAAATGGCAAGTGACGCAAAGACGAACTAGTTTCGGTAACTACTTAGATAACTTTTAAAGTTCAATGACAATAAGAAAACCTTTAATAAAGTTTAGTGGCAACGGTAATTTCCATATATAACCTACGTGGGATTTCTACCGTTAATAGAAGGAACCAAAAAAGATTCAATTTTGAATTGGCTTTCAAGATGTAACATATTAGCACAAACATAGTAATAACACAATTGAAGCCTAACTAGACACGAATAATATGATAAATTGAAATCCTACATTTGACTACAACAATTTACAAAAGCAGCTAAAATTTGTTTAGCTAAGACTACAATGTCGACAGATTCCACCCCGTAGCCACCGAGCAAATATCATTTCGAGGCATCAAAAACCAGTGCTCCTGGTCAAAATACTGCATAATATTAGTTAGTGGGCCTTCCTTCTGATACAAAGTCCATCAACAACCAATGTAGCACAGATATAATCATGTCCCTGCTGGATGAGGAAAGTTCAGACGAGCTTGCCTTTGTACATGCTCGGGTATCAACCGGTTTATCAACTCAGGCGATGCTCCAGCCAACTGCAACAAAGAGAATTTGGTGTTAAAATATCAGCAATGCATGCTAGAACCGGTTTCAGTGTTTTTCCAGGATGCATCACAAGTTAATTTGCAAATAAATAACAATGCATTGGCAAATGCAGTCGTCATCCAGGAAGCATCACAAGTTGATACGAAAATAAATGAGCAGCGCATGGGCAAATGGTAAACATGATATAAAATTTAGATATACTTGCCAAAAATTGGGAACACGAGTGACTCGATAATTGTGGCCAAACTTCTGTACTTATCTAATTGCTAGCAGTTAGAAATTTAAAATTGTATGAATAGATTTAAATTTCATATCATAGTCGTAAATGGCAAAATAAGTTTTACTAGGCAACCAATCTCTAACCTTATGTTGTGTTTACCCTCTTAGAAACAGAAATATTCAAGTTAATTCAGGTCCATCTTTTCGATATATATATATATGGGTTGTACAGCTCGTGATATAAGATGTTTATAGTTCGTAAAAAAAGGCATCGTATCATGCTGACGTCCCTATAGGACCTAATTATCTGAAGACCCTTAATACTAGGTGAACATAAAGTAGCAAGTATGATAAATATTTTGTATAGGAAAGTGATATACGATATGGAGAAAATGATGGGTAGCATTTATTTGTTGTGCCAATTTTGACCATATATAGCCTCATCAATGAAATTCTGGGTTTGGTTTTAAACAAACTTTGGAGATGACCAACTTGCCCATCCGTGTAAACTCTGACGTAAGTAAATCACTTCAATATTGTACAGAGAAGGAAAATCGACTGGGAGACAAGCATTCAAGCACAGATTGGGGGTGAAGGGAGGGCACAACCATTTAAAATATATTTTAAGTAGCAAAAGGGAATGTTAAGGAAAGATAGAATCATACTTCCTGTTTAAAGTTGAAAAGTGGAGGGAAAGGGCGACCATTTGGTAGGCGGGCATTAGGCTCTCGGAGCTCATCAAAGAAAGGATGGGCACATGCTTCTAGCTGCAGAGAACAAAAAAGCAATTTCAATAAAATTAATGACCAAATATTCTTTATTGGCAAAAATCAATGAGTTCTCATTGCTAATAAAACATTCGTTGTCGCAATGGCCAGAGAATTTTGAAAGTCTATTGAGTCTACAAATACAAACTTCATTAGAAATTAACAACATAATTCAGCAAAAAATAAAAAGTTTTAGAAAAAAGAAGGGGTTGGGGGGCTGTGAACCGTTCAAGGCTGGGGAAGACATGCAGGTTTCAGTTTAAAACTCTTTTTCTATATGTTATCCATTTTCTTTTTATCTTTTTTTGTTTTGGACAATCATTTGCAGTACCAATCGAAAGGACGGTTGTCGCTACTGGATGACAAAATGAAATTTGGAATTTATTAACATACTCTAAAAAAGGTGCTGTTGATAATCCTATTTTTCTCTTCTATTTCCATTTTATTTATTTTTATAAAAATATTTGTATTTACCTAATTTTCACATGCATTGCACCTGCCTTGTTAACAGCAAAGTGGACGGTTTTGTCTAATGGGGACTAATTAGCTACAACACTAGGAAGGAGATGCCAAAGAAAAAGGTTGGGAGCGAAGTTGTAACGGTATAGATTGGGGACAAATGGTGCAATTTCCTTTTTGTAAAAGAAGAGTAAATCAAACTCACCGCCGTGCAGCGAAGACTTGGTGAATACTGAAGAAGTCGTGAAGCGAGATCAATTGCTTCAGGAGGCATACGCTTGTGAAAAACCTGACCAAAGAGCTTATTATACGCTTCTGAACTGGAATTATATTGTATTTTATCGATTACTGAAAAAATAAAATAACTGGCATACCTTATGCCATGGATGAGCTTTAATCTGAGGAAACCTAAAATCAGTATAATTTGGATTCATACACCGAATTTCTTCTCGAGTCGGAGTACCAAGAACCTATTTTAAAAAGACTTAAAATTAGTAATTGATTGTTTCATTACTGGTTTTCTTGACCCGTAAAAATGCAGAGTAACTCGAAGGATGCACCTTGATAATTTCTACGAGTTGGTCAACGGTATTTTCTCCAGGAAACAGTGGCTGCGGAGAAATTATGGGGTGTAAGAAATTGAAGAAAACCATTCTGCAAATTTAATGAATGTATGAGAATGTCTCAAACCTGTCCTAACAGAAGCTCAGCAAGAACGCAACCAGCTGACCAAATATCAATTGACATAGTATATTCTGTTGCAGCAAATATGAGTTCCGGGGCCCGGTAGTAACGCGAGCAAATGTATGATATATTTGCTTCACCCTTCACCTGATTAAATAATTATACATGAATTAATGAATATGCACAGAGCATCAAACAATTAGCTTAAATAACACCACCAGATAACTTCATCTGTGTTTGTGACTGCAATTATAAGGAAATAAGAAAGAAAGAATGAGTAACGTGCAATAAACATACCACAACTTTAGCACTGCCTAAGTCACAAATCTTGACCTGGTGTGTAAGAGGATCAACCTGCAGATAAACAAGTTGTGATTTACAAGAGCCTACCAAACAGTGCAACTCAATCCAGCAGGGCATACGGGACAGGGAGGTGCCAGATGAAGGTGGTATTGAAACAGCTTACCAAAATATTCTGAGGTTTTATATCCCTATGACATACCCCCGGAACTGTGTGCATATAAGCAAGCCCTCTAAATAGCTGATAAAGATGTGTAATTCTATAAGAGTTAGAGATTATACAAACGTAGAGAAGTTACAAACTAAAAACAAAGCCGAAAAGAATAGAACCTGATATGTGTAGAGTTTGACGTAGATGAGCGGCATACTTTGATTCGAATCATTATAATGCTTTAAGACTTTGTACATTGTCTCAGGGACATAATCCATGACCAAATTAAGGAAAAGCTCATCTCTGGTTGTCGTAGAAAAGAAACAGTGCTTCAAAGATATCACGTTTGGATGATCCATCAAACGCATTAACTGCAGCTCACGATTTTTGTAACGCTTATCTTGCAAAACTTTCTTTATGGCCACAGCTTCTCCAGTTTCCAAGCATTTTGCCTAGCATATGGTAACAGCAAATCATTAATTTTAAAATCTGTTGTCAATCACAAAATTACCAGTAAGTCAGAATACACACCTGGAAAACTATTCCAAATGAACCCGTACCCACGACGCGCTCTGCCTTGTAACTAATGGTCTGCAAGAGAGCATCACAAACAAACCCTTTAGAGCAGACAGCCCAGAGAAGCAATCAATAATTCATATTCTCAAATCTCAGAATTAAAAACGAACTAAATCTCCATATAACAACTTCCAAGATTTTCATCTCAATAATATCTTTAAGGAACTAACTAAGATTTTCAAACCTTGCAACTAAAGTTACTAAAATTGAAATGATGAAGTTCAGTCACTAACCCTTTTGGGCTCGCCATTTTTGCCTCCAATTGTAGTGGAAATAATGTGACCATTAACTGGACCATTACTATCAACTAGAGAATCCGGCATGTCCTGCAATAAATTCAAGCCACGGCATCAATGATAAAGCAAAATGATCCCACTCATAATAACACAACTGGCAACTACAACCTCACTCAAGTAAACCATATTAATCAGAGAATAATCCACCAAATATTCATAACGTGCCTTCAGAAATTTGAAATTTTGGGCAATCCAAAAGGCACAAGAATCAAAGACATGCTATGCTTAGAAAAATAAGGAAATGTTAGACACAAAACATAGCTTTAAAGAAAGCATCACATGGAAGAAAACTTGTAACAGAAACAAAGACAATACTGCAATTATAAGGAGAATCAACCGTCAGGAGACTGCATGAAGCAATCCCTCCGTTCAACATATTCAAGCACAATTTAACTAAAGTTAACTAAAGGAAAACAGCTGAAACTTTACCTAAGAAAAGTAAACAAGTTCAAAGAACAGATAAGAATATCAAAACTTACATAAGAGACAAACATAGCTCACAGTAGCTGCAAAAAATATTCATAAATGCATAACGCTTCCCTGTAACTATAACAAATAACACAACAACAAAATACAAGAAATCTGAAAATGGAAGAAAGGGGCAAATTAAAAATATTCAAAACTTAAAGAAAGATAGGTCGAAAGTATATTCCTCGGTGCATTAAAAAAAGAACCCCAGAAAACAAAAAGGGCAAAAATGAATATAAAAATAATAATAGTAACAAACTTAGATCGAGCAAAAAATGAAACTTTTAAGCTAGATCAAGGTAAAATATGAGAAATCCAGCCCAAGTTTCATAAATAAACACAGAATGCAGAAAGAAAAGGAAAAGAAGTCTAGAGAGAGAACGATAGCGATTTGGTACCTTGTCAGTTTCCATGGTGGCAGAGAGTTTCACCGCGGGGGCAGGTCGTAGTTGTGGTTGTAGAGTTGAAGCTTGGTCAAGAGCATGATTAGTACTGCAATGATGATATTGATGGTCGGGTAGTGGATTTTGCTGATGCTGCACCGGGCCCACCAGCAAGGACGCCATGTGATCTACTTCTCTCTGTTTCATTTATAATAAATTTTCTAATATTGTTTGTTACTTATTAAGGCCTGTTCGGTTCAAATTAAAAGTCAATTAAAATTGAAAATATGGCCGTTGTAAATTCTTCTCATCTCATAAAAGTCAACAATAACGACTAATTTTTCAATTTTAATCTGATTTTAATCCCTCCAGAACACGCCCTAAAATCAAATTTAAATTTAAATCAAAGTCAAATAATTAATATTAATCACATCTTTCATGATTTCATAGTTTTTCAATCACACATTTCAAAAATTTATATCACAATCTACTAAAAATCTAATTTTAATCCCCACCAAACACCTAGTATATTTAAAAAGGTCGTTCTTGATTTACTGTAGATGCAAGTTCTCGCAGTTTTCACTACTCCAGTCTCCAAATATATCCATCTCCATTTTTCCTCCTGCATATTACTGTTATCGTCCCTACAATGAGATACCCAGTTTTCACTAATATCCTCCAATTTTATACCACTTTATACACATCACGAGATATTCATCTCCATTTTTTTATAATTTGATTTATTTTGACAAATTTGTTATGAAGAACATTTGTTGTAATTGAAACTTCGGATCATGGTAAATGTAATTTCGATTTGAAGTTCCTCTGTTTCTATTATGGTAATGTTATTCAGTTCCAGAATCTAAATTTCTTGCTGTTCTATAGTGATTTTATAATGAATTTGAACCGTTGTTTTTGCTCGTAATGTTGATTCGGGTTGCAGTGAATATGAACTTTATGTATTCTACAAATTTCGTGAGTGCAAAGATTTGAGAAATTGTTTTTGCTTAGATATGCTTAAACTTAACATTGGATGCAAACCGTGTTTGCACAAAGATTTATCTATTCTATCACCACGATTTTGCATCAGACGAGAATATATTATTAGCACTATTTTTTTTTAAAAAAAAGTCCGTGTGCATGATGTCTCCGTGCACACGAACGCGGAGACTCCGCGTAAACGGAGAGAAGTCTCCATACTTGATGGAGACCGATGTCTCCGCCCAGCACGGAGACTTTCTCCGTGCTGCGTGGAGACACGTCTCCATCGACGCACGTGGAGAGGGTCTCTGCGGTGCGCGAACATTTTTTCTTTTTCTTTTTTTAAACTCTCGATGGTTTTGGGCAAGTCTTCCTTTATTAAAAAATAAGTTGGTCCCTGTCGGGGGCGCTGCCCCCTCAACCCCCGCGACCGGACAGGTCGATTCCCGCCTTAATAATATATTTTTTCATAATTTATCTCCAAAATAATGGTTTTTTTTGCTAATTTTAAAGTTTGCTCAACACGGTGGTATTCCGATGCCCCGGTAAAATTTTAGCAATAAAATTTGACAAATCTTTATTCCGGAATTAGTGATTATTTGAATTATTTTTCCCCCTTTTTTACTTTGGGATTGTGTCAACATGTCAGCCTAATGGAAAGACTTGTGCATAACAATTGGAATACTGAGATCTGATTCTAAGATTTGTATTCTATGAATTCATTTTTCAGACATATA
>CAIGRK010394337.1:0-12867 GCA_903798315.1 Fraxinus greggii | reverse complement strand
AACTAACTAACAATTTAACTAACTGAATTATTCTAACAGCTGGCTACAGAGCTGGAGGAGCTATCACGTGCTTGTGCTTGATCTGTGTCGTAAGAGATATTGAGCCTGAGATAATTGTGATGAAGTCGGTGGAGGCAAGTAATATGCCTTTGCTTGTGGCATACTCTGCGAAGGTATTGACAGGGAACCACAGGAGGCTGCTGGTGCTCAACTGGCCGAGTAGGTACCGAAGGTTGATGTAAAGTAGTGGCACGATGATGGTTGGGCTGTGACTGTGGCCAAGTTGCGTTGGATCTGTTAATTGATACTGTTGGGTTGTTGGTAAAGGTGACAATCGAGCCGAGGGTCTCGTCAGCTCGACCGCTCGGTTCATAAAAAAGGGGCTCGTTAGCCGCTCCGACTTGTCAAATGAAGAGTGCGAGACAAGTAGGCTGGCTCACGAGCCTACTCGGCTCATTTTTTGGACAAGTACTCGTAGGAGAGCCACGAGTCAAGCTCGTGGGCTCGTCTAATTCGAAGGTTTTTTTAACAAAGGTTTATCTTAAAAAAATTAAAAATTGGCGAGCTCGCGATCTGAAGCTCTGCTTCGGCCCACGAGCCACGAGTTCACGAGCCGAGCCTAGTTCGGCCCACGAGTAACGTAACGAGCCGTGTAGAAGCTCAACTCGTTTATAATGAGCCAGCCGAGCTCGTGTGCATACGCCAAGCACCTCTAGCTGCTAGGCTGGATCATTGCTTAATTACTTGGTCGTTTTCTGTTATGTTTCATTCGGGTTTAAGCGTGTTTTGATAAAACACGATTTTACTTATATGCATGGACTAGTTGAGATGTCGCCAAGTGTCACCCTATGGACCGTTAGATGGAGATCTTCTGGAGGCTTTTCTTATACGCGTTTAGGGTTTGATTGTTGTTTGGCTGTTCATTCATTCACTCTCTAACTCTCTCTCACCGTCTCAATTTTTCTACACTCTAAATCTGAAAGTTCTCTTTGGATCTTTGCGTAGTTCTAGTATATATTTTAAGTGATTTGTAAAGGGCTAGATTTGCATCCTTTGGTGGTTTGCTGCTTCAATCGTTCCGAGGGTTTATTCTTCTGTGATGTAATCTTGTGTGATTCGTCTGAGTGTCATGGTGTAATCACTGGACAGAGTTTGGTCCTTGATTATATAGTGATTTCTTCCGGTTTGGCAGAAGCTCAGAAGGAGATTAGGAACTTTGTTCTGAACCTCTTGCCTTAGGGCAAAAAATCTTGTGTTCTTTATTTTTCTTGTTGATTTTGCACATATCACTTTCTGTTTTGTTGATGTATAGTGAATAATATTCTGAACTTGATCTTACAGTTGAGAAGCTACTTGATGGGGGTACGACAACTGCCAATGGCCGACCTTGATTGTCTGATGAGTTATCACTCTTTTTGGCATCGGGAACAGGTAGAGAAGCTCCTTCCTCGCTCTCTTTCTGTTGAGAATTGGTTGCCAAAGATGATTATTTCTACACAAGCTGCAGTTTGGCTAGTTCCTTTTGAGTTTCATCAAGTTCATTCTTATCTCTTAGGATCTGCACTAACTTGTGGACATGCGTTAAATAACATAAGAAACTAGTTCATCACTAGCACTTGACGATGTAGGCTGGACTTCATATCCAGACAAATCAAAGAAAAAGCAAATGTATCGAAACTTAAAAAAAAAATACCAGGCCCTCGGCATCCAAGCTAGAAGCCCTTTAAATACAGTCGTATTTCCAAGTGAATACCAAAGATGCAAAAATGTACAAACATAAACACATGAGACACGAAGACATGCACAGACATGAAGTGAGACGTGAGCAAAGGATATTTATAATGGTTCATTTAGTTTTCTATAGATTCAGTGACCGAAAGGCAATGATACATTAAATCAAAATATATACTCATCTCTTCGATGCATTTTTCTAGAGATTTTAGCTTCAACTCTGCCTCCCTATGATCACAAGCTAATTTAGAATGCATATCACCAATAGATTTGTTAAGATTGTAAGAATATAATTCCAACTGTGACAGTCNTGAGACGTGAGCAAAGGATATTTATAATGGTTCATTTAGTTTTCTATAGATTCAGTGACCGAAAGGCAATGATACATTAAATCAAAATATATACTCATCTCTTCGATGCATTTTTCTAGAGATTTTAGCTTCAACTCTGCCTCCCTATGATCACAAGCTAATTTAGAATGCATATCACCAATAGATTTGTTAAGATTGTAAGAATATAATTCCAACTGTGACAGTCGAGAACTAATTCCTTCAAGAAAACGCATGAGATGGTCTGTATACTTCTTCATAGGATTTTTAACAGTTGAGATAAGATCTTGATTAAAAGAAGAATCTTCTAGTGGGCCGAAAGAGAGAGAGAGGAAAAACAGACGATCTCGCCATTCTACTTTTGTGGAATTCCTGCTAAATTGAGAGTGTTACTTATATAAATAATCGCTTCCTATGTGGCGGACTGGTTTGAGGGCCTCTGTTGTACGTAGCCATATGGATGACCATTTTATGAGCAGGGAGAGCATGTCATATGAGGTGAAATTTGGCCCGACCCCGTTTGAGCAGACACACCATATAGGAGTTGGTTCTGGCGAGGCGATGACGATGACGATATCTCTAATCAATCTTATAAGAAGTGATTGACAAGAAAACACATTGCTAACGCTGCCTCTACACGCCTATGCAATCAAATCCCACTTTCACAAACTAGGGTTTATAGATTGTAAGAGGTCTTAGCATTTAATACACTGATTGACTAATTGATTAATGCGTGCAACAGGAATGGCTAATCAATCTGACGAAGCCACGTGTCCTGTCATCCGACGGACCTTATTCCTCCTTCTCAAGTATAAAACCCCACACTTAGTGCCATTCAAGGCTAATACAAGTTTAGAGGAACGAATATATATCCTTGCTCCACACACTTGCAACTTCACCCAAAGCCGACCTCCCTTTTTCTAATGGAAGCTCATGTCTTAAGCTTTCTCACACCCAGAGTTATCCCCTTTGTTGAATTAATTGGTGGTTTGTCCAAGTGTGCCAGGGCTAAGCTTACGTAGATGTGAAAGCCACCTGAAACAAGACCTTGAAAAAAGGTTTGGTTCTTGAAGAAAGAACCACTGCAAAGGATCGTGTAGGAACACACATTGCCAACTCAATATCGGATAACGATGAGTTCCAGCCACCAAGGGACACAAGGTTGGAACAGGTAACATAAGGCCTCTGAAGAAGAGATCCTCTGTACCAATGTGAACATGCACTGCCCCTATCACCAACATAGGCGTGGCGGAACCACAGCAAGCCTGGCCAGGGAAGTGGGATAAATTGCTGCAAATATGAGAAACATGGCCCATGGTAGTTACTCATGCAAATGCATCAGCATACTAGATACCAGGCACCTCGACATGGAATATTTCCTCAAGAAGATGAGGAGAACGACATAGCGACATATCCTTAAGTACACGTCACAAATGATAACCCAGTGGAGAGGGAGGTGGGAGTAGATACCTCTATTAACTATATTACGAGCTGAACCGGTGATGATACGTCACTAGGGGGAAACTTTTCACCAGAATACTCCTAAGAACATGAACCTCAAAGGTCCAACATCATCTTCGATCGGATTGGGCCCTGAAGGCATAGGAATTTGTCCTATCAACCACTCCCTATTCAAGGAGCGCAAGAACAATACTTAAGACACAAACCTTGAGGGATTCCACCTCCAACTAGAAATAGGCGGGAGAGGATGGACGATGCGAACTTGAGGAACCAAGTAGGGAGGTTGCAACTCTCTCGTTATCAGGCAGAGGAAAATGATTCTGATGGCCCATGCAGGTCATTTGAAATGTATGACGACGATGAAAGCCTGCCTTTCTCCTAAGAACTGAGAAGTGCCTCGATCCCCAGTCACTTTGTTCTTCTAAAGATACCCAAGTATAAAGGGAAAGGTGATCCAACAAAGCACCTCAACAATTGCAAAACACAAATGTCCCTACAAGGAGTCTCGCCGGTGCTAAAGTGCAGAGCTTTTCATCTCACACTAACAGGAACTGCAAAAATTTGGTATAGCTGCATCCCAGCTGACAGCATTTGAAGTTGGCCAGACCTCAAAAAGGACTTTCTGAACCAATACCTGTCCAGTAAAGAGGGAGAAGCCCACATCCAGAGTCTGCAAGACATGAGGCAACAAGCAGGCGAAACCTTGAAAAGTTACTTGGCTCGCTTCATGGATGAAATGACCTATTGCGAACAAGTTATGGATAGGGATGCCCTTTCTACCCTAAGGAGGGGCCTCAACATGAACACCCTATTCTGGAGAGACGTGCGAAATAGAAACCCCACTTCGCATGATGCTTGGGTGGAGATGATGAGAAGTGAAGTCGTTAATGATGAACTGATATATCATCGCAATAGAACCTTGCAGCGGCTTCCACTACCTCAACGACAGTGGAGAGGTCATGTGTCCCATTTGTTGGATCATCAACGGACCCAAGCAAGACATACTACAGCCCCCACCTCAGGCCAAGCGTTAGCCACAGCCATGCTAAACGCGGTGCCTTCTTTGGCATACGAGGAGATTGGACTCGAAGCTCAAAGAACCCCTAATCCATCTAGAGGAAGGGGTAGAGGGAGAAATAGGGAGCCTCGCGATAGGCAATACTGCACATATTATCGGACAAATAGTTACCGTATTGAGAATTGGCTATATCATGGAGAACTAGCCGGGCCCCACATTTGGGGTAGAAATACCCGCCAAACACAAAGAAATACACAGCCTAGGTAGGAGATGGAGCCCAGGCAAAATGAGGTGAGACGTTACCGCAGGATCGAATCACTTCGACGGGAGCATGAGGAAGATAGAAACATGACAATGGGGCAGAGGTCTAGGAGGGAGCCTCTAGCAAATGTGGATAACGCTCTCATCAGAGAGATTGACACCATCATAGGTGGTTCTAACATGGGGAGGTTCCAAGAATGCACTAAAGAACTACGTAAGGGAGGCGAAAGACCCCCATGATGAGCTACTTGATCAATAACACTGGTCATAGATCTGGGTGCACCCTGTCGATCACATTTTCCTCCATTACCCATACTGTAATGCACTGGTGGTACAAGTCATCATAGCCAGAAATGGATTGAGACGCATGATAGTAGATAATGTGAGTTCAGTTAACATCCTTTTTGGGACCATCTTCAACAAAATGATGGTGGATCACGAGCTCACCCCCATGACTATCCCTCCTTTATAAGGTTTTACTGATGATAGCATCATCCCCAGAGGAAGGATCATGCTGACAGTAGTAATGGGAGAATCCCCATTTAGAGCTCATCACATCATGGAGTTCCTGGTTGTAGACCACCGATATGCCTACCACAGAGTGTTAGGGCGACCTGCCTTAAAAGAGCTCGAGGCTGTGACATCCATACATCACTTATGCATGAAGTTTCTACCAAGGAAAGAATTGCCATAGTACAGGGGATCAGATGGGATCAAGGGAATGCTACTTGAATTCCTTTAGAAAATCCGAGCCCCGCAACGTAAACATGGTCTTAACGGATGCTAAAATAATTGAGGCACCTGAAGAAGGTCCTACCCTTTAACAAGGGAAAGACGCTAATATGACATATGCCCCTAAAGAAGGGTTCATTGAAGTAGACATAGACCCCAGGATCACAAGGTCAAGCTCGTAGGCAACCCTTGTGAAAGAACTCGTGCCTTTCCTTGTGAGTCCATATGACCCCGCAAGGGTATTACAAATATGGAATGGTCGAATCAGGAGAAAAAAATAGGTTAAAAGACTTCTTGTTTGACAACTTAGATATATTCGCATGGAAACATGAAGATATGGTAGGTATTGACCCCAAAGTCAGTTGCCACCTATTGAATTTAAACCCAAAGTTCGCTCTTCACCGACAAAAAAGAAGAAGCCTGAACCCAGAAAGATACGTGTCCTAAAAGAAGAGGTGAAGAAACTCATGTTGAATGGATTCATAAGAAAAGCAGTGTACCTAAGGTGGATATTCAACCCCGTCTTGGTGAAGAAACCCAATGGCAAGTGGATGGTCTGTATAGATTTCTCTAAACTCAACAAGCTTGCCCAAAGGACAACTTTCACCTTCCAAGGATTGACCGGCTACTTGATTCCACGACGGACCATGAACTCTTGATTTTTATAGACATATATTTGGGATACAACCAGATCCCCATGTACCTAGCCGATGAGGAAAACACCTCGTTCATCGCTGACAGGGGCCTATATTTCCACATGGTAATGCCATTTGGTTTGAAAATGATGGTGCCACCTATCAACGGCTAGTTAAAAAAATGTTTTTTGACCTCATAGGCAAGATAATGGAAGTATATGTCAATGACATGCTTGTAAAGAGCCTTAGGTCTACTGAACACATTGAACAATTAAAAACTACATTTAAGATCTTGAGGAAGTACCGGATGGAGCTAAACCCCTTAAAATGTGCCTTTGTCGTCACATCCGAAAAGTTCTTGAATTATGTGGTCAACGAACGAGGCATTGAGGTAAACTCTGAGAAAATTAAGGCCTTGCTGGACATGAAATCACCAAGCAAGCCCAAGAAGGTATAATGTTTAACGGGATGCCTCGCAGCACTAAACCGCTTCATCTCCAAAGCCACGGATAGATGTCTTCCCTTCTTCAAGGTCTTGAAGGGAGGAAAAGGTTCCAGTGGAATGAAGAGTGTAAAGAGGCTTTCCAAGGGCTGAAGAAGCACTTGGGCCAAGCCCCCTTTCTCTCAAAGCCCAAAAAAGGGGAAACATTGCAACTGTATCTGGCTGTAAGTGCTGACACTATGAGTTCGGTACTGGTAATGGAAGAGGAAAACATTCAATTGCTTGTCTACTATGGGAGTAAGGCCCTCCTCCTGGCTGAAACGCTATATACTAATATGAAAAATCTTGCTTTATCCCTTTTGATCACTTTTAGGAAGCTGAGGCCCTACTTTTTGTTAAAACGGCTAGCAGCAAACACTCAGAACTCCTAAAAGTCATACTCGTTGAATACCTTCCCAGTCCTTCCATAGCCAAGGTAGAAGAATAGATGTAGGTTGAAGGGACTCCACAATGGATGCAACCTATTATAGCTTATCTTAAGGACCATAACTTGCTCGACAAGGTCAGAAGTAGAGCCACCTACTATGTACTACAAGATGGGGTACTTTACAAAAGAGGCTTCTCATCCCATCTTTTACAGTGCACTGGAGGAGATGAGGTTGACTATGTGTTACGAGAAATTCACGAAGGGGTCTATGGCAACTGCACAGAGGGCACAACATTGGCTCATAAAGTGCTAAGGCAAGGGTACTACTGGCCGACCTTGAAAAAGGATACAGTATAATTCGTGAAAAGATGCGACAAATGTCAGCGCTTCTCTTCTATTCAGAGGAAACCATCCCATGTTGAAAGGAAAGGGGAGTGCAAACTATGCAATTGTAGACATTGATTATTTCATTAAGTGGGTTGAGGCAGAACTGTTGGCTAAAATAATTGAATCAAACATCTCCAAGTTCATATGGAGGAACAACATATACAGATTCGGAATCCCTCATTTAATCGTCATAGATAATGGGAGGCCATTCGACAACAAAAAACTTAGGAATCTATGCGACAAACTGGGTATTAGAAAACACTTCACCTCACCTCACCACCCCGAGGTAAATGGCCAGGTTGAGGCAGTTAACAAAGCCATAAAGTACCTTTTGAAGAAGAAACTCGATGCCTCAAAGGGCAGTTGACGAGCTCCCTCATGTATTATGGGTAATTCGTACAACCAAGTTAATCGTAATGGGAGAAACCCCTTTCTCTAAGGCCTATGGAGCCAAAGCCATGAGCCCTGTCGAAGTGAGTCTTCCTTTACCTCGCCGCCTGCAATTCAACGCGGTATCCAATGATGAGATAAGACGATGCGAGCTTGACTTCTTTGATGAAAGGAAAGATGATTCACAAATGAAATTGGCCTCCTACTAGAGAAAGATTGTGAGGTACTATAATGCCAGAGTTAAGAAGAAATCATTCAGGAGAGGCGACCTTGTGCTGAGGAGGGTTTTTCTATCCTCTAAAGAACCCGACGTTAGCACGTTAGGCCTGAATTGGGAAGACTCCTACCGCATATTTGGTGATGTTAGGCCTGAAACTTTCTTGATTGAAAACTTAGATGGAAAGCTGCAGCCCCATCCTTAGAATGTCGAACATCTAAGGATGTATTATCAATAAAGGTCCTGATTAGTGCTTATGTGACTAATGCACGTACCTTTTTTTTTTTAACTATGACAAGCTCATATGTTAAATGTAAAAAAGCTCATACTATCTTTCATTGATTACAAGCAACGATGGCGAGCCCATTCTTTATTAACTTATTGGTTTAAAAAATGACGAGCTCATTTTTTATGGTTTAATGAAGTAAAAAATGACAAGCCCGTTCGTCCTGCTGGTTCTTATAGGTGGATAACCCAGCATTTAAAGGCTTCTTTTTCTGAGTCTCACTTAGGCTCATAAGATGGAGCAAGTTGGGCTTCACATATTCCTTCTTGTCGCGTTACCCTGCAAACCCTAAAAAGAACACTTAGAAAAAATACTGAAGGGAGCTGTTTACAAGAAGAGAGGCGAATTGCCTACTTTACCTTTTGTAGCCATCAGTTGGTGTGTAACGAAGAGGTTTCGCTTACTAACAGCATTCTTGAAGTACCTCTTCTTCGCGAGTAGCTCCAATATTGCTCGAATGATAGCCCACTCAGATGGCTCGAGCTGGAACCGATTAAAGCTGAAAGGTAGGGCTAACACAGTAAAATAAGTAGCACAATAAAAGAAAGCTCGACTCACTATACTCGTGCTATTGGTTCAGTACGATGATCTCTGGGACCACATCTCCTTCCATTGTCTGCCGCGACCTCTGACCCAAAACCAGACGACTTCCAATTTTTGATAGAAGTTGGGGCCCCCCAAATGAAAGGAGTATGTGGGCCCCAAGGATTCATACAATACCACCCTACAATCACTCCCCCCACTAGAAGCTCGAGGGTGGAAGAGGGTTTGTAAAACGTGTAGAGGCATGTCCTCGCTAAGAGTGACCTCTTTCCAAAGAAGGAAAGCCCTTATCCAATGTTATAGTCTATTGGGCAATCCTACATCATCCATGAGCTAGAGGTCCCCCATTACCTCCATGATCCACTCAATAGGAATCACTGGAAGAATGCCCGCCTCAGTACAAATCAAAGTCATATCCACCCCAGAAGACCCCTCAACTGTCCTCTTTCTCGAGGAAGAAGCCTTCTAGTTCAAATGATGAAAGAAACGCCTCGACATGAATATGTACTTACACAAACTCGGACCCTAGATCCGGAATGCATGTAAACTGGAGAAAACGGAGTTGGTCACCGGAAGTAGTAGGAAACTATGAAGGTCGGAGGAGACACCCTTAGAACTTAAGGTCAAAATTTTTTGCTAAGTGAAGAAAAGAAGAGCGAGTAGGTTTTCAGGCTTTTATATACGTGTAGCAAGCGAACCCTCACCATTGGATCTTCCTTTCCTTTAATCTAAGCCATCCATCTATAATCCCATCAATCACATTAATATCAAAGAACATTTGACTCGAATCCAAACCAAGGGTCCAGAGGTAATCGTGCCCAACACGTGTCGTAGACTCGTGTAAGCTTTGCCAGATGTGACACACTATCATCATTGTGCATTAAATGCCCACGTAGCTCGAGCCTGGGAAATTGTTACACCACTTAGCTGTTTTATTAGGAATCAACGTGCCCTTCAAATCATTAGAACACGCTACGTGGCAGGCTTCTAAAGTTCGACAGGGGCTCAGTATATGTGTTAAGAGCCTCGTCCAACGCCTTTCAGCTTCAAAATAAGGTCCGACCCCCAAAGGGGCACGATACAGTCTTCAAGGGCCTCGCCCAGAACAATTCAACCTCATCGCAAGACTCAACTATCAAAAAGCCCAACTTATACTACCAGAACCTCGTCAAACATCCTTCAACCTGTCATCCGACGAACCTTATTCCTCATACTCAAGTATAAAATCCCACACTTAGTTCCATTCAAGGCTAATGTAAGTTTAGAGACATGAATCTATATCCTTGCTCCATACATTTGAAACTTCACCTAAAGCTGACCCCCCTTTTCTAACGGAGGCTCATGTCTTAAGCTCCCCCACAACCAGAGTTATCTCCCTTGTTAAATTAACCGGTGGTTTCTCCAAGTGTGCCGGGGCTAAGCTTACATAGAAGTGAAAGGCTTTGAGATCTATTGACCACGTTATCGATACATTTTTTGGGGTCAACAGAGAGCATAAACCATTAGGATGCTCAATATAGCCTTGATCAACGCGCAAACAACAAGAGCTAACCGCAAGATATTAAAAAAATTAAAAGGATGCAAACAACTAGAGATCTTAAAGCCCTCACCCCAAAGCCCCCACACGAACACACAACCACAGGGTAATAGCTTCATATGATACTAAGTCCTGTTTGATAGTCATCATAAAGAGAAATTGGGTGGGGAGATAATGTTTTGAATAATAATTTTTACGAGAATGTGTGGTTAAAAAGTAGAGAATTTTTTTGAGTATACGTTCAAAATATTTTATTGTTTGAATGTATGGTTGAAAATGAGTATGGGAAATAAAGAGTTTTCAAATAGAGTGGGGATAATTCTAATAGTGACTTTTCAGATGCTCTTATTCTACCACAATTAATTGATACTAGTTTTAATTGAATTTATCACCTTTAGAAACAAGAGTTTGGATGTATGAACATTCTTCCGTTTAGAATCTGTCGAAAACCTTCTCATATAACCCTTAAAATAGTTCTAATATTAATTGGAATCTATCCCAATGACATACGAGGCTTGACCAAAATCCTATATCAAAATTTTGAGAAAGGAACGACTTTGTCTTGTGTTTCATTGCCTGCACTACAATTATTTGCCACTATCAATGTCGAAACCAGTATTTAAGATGGCGTGAAAAACTACATGTAAACTTTTTCTGCAAATAACGCCACCTGAGATCCTTACGCCACTTAACATCCTTACACTACAATTTATACGCATTTATAGATATTAAATAGTTATTTCTAGGAAAAAAAAAAAAGATGAGCTGCATTTTTTACGACCCCCACTGGTCATGCCCTGAGCCTTGATGAAGGAGGTAAAATGCAGGTTATGCCTCCAAGGGTACAAGGTGGAATGCTGCTTGTACACTTGCACTTACTCAAGGGCCAAATCCATATTTCGGGATTCGAACCCTTGACGTGGCAGCCTCAAGCAAAGTGAAACTTGGGACGTAGACAGGATTTTCCAAGAGTGGGGACGTTATACAATGAAAGGTTTTTCCCAATGAAAGGTTTTTCCAGCCTATTTAAGCCCCAAAGTACTTAGGGAGAAGGTTGGAAAAACAGTGGGGACGTTATGTGCAGATAATGTCCAGAAGGTTTTGATTGTTATACATAGCTGTTATCATCTGCACATCAATGTACGACATTTGAACCACATAAGAGAATGTAAAATAATTTTTATGTATCCCACATGATACCATGGATGTAGATAGGATTTTCCAACACGGGAGCTAGAAATAATTTTTAAGCGAACTTCAACAATTAGAGAAAAAAATGGTAATTAGCACATAATGTCCCCATCTTTTATTGTTATTGTGGAAAACGTCATTACCTTTTATTTTTGGCATTTTCACCCTTCATTGTGCAAAAGGTCATTTTTATCCATTTTCTCAATTAAAAATTGTGAAATAACGAAAATACCATTCCTTTAAATAAAATAAAAGGAAAAAGAGAAAAACTAATTGCAAATATAGTCCCAACTTTTGTAAAGCGCAAATGAATCCCAAATAAATTATTAAAAGGGTAATTAGAACATAATGTCTCTACATTTCACTATTATTGCAAAAAATGTCCATACATTTTATTTTTTGACATTTTCGTCCTTAATTATGCATTTGATAGCGCAGACTATCATTTCTATCGATTTTCATCCAATTTCTCAATAAAAAACAGTGAAATGACGAACAAACCCTCATATTTAAATAAAAAAGCTAAACAATTAATTGAAACCACATTCCCAATGTTATAAAAAAGTGCAAACGAGTCCCAATTAAATTTATTTAATAATTTTAAAAAAATAAAAAAATTAAAAAGTGCAAAAGAGTCCCAAATAAATTATTAAAGAATTAGAAATGTAAAAAAAATTTCATTTAAATATGAGGGTATATTCATTATTTCACAGTTATTTATTGAGAAATTGGATGAAAATGGATAGAAAGGATAGTTTGCATGATCAAATGTGTAATTAAGTGTGAAAAAGTCAAAAAAAATGAAAGGTAGGGATTTTTCGCAATAAAGGTGAATGATAGAGACATTATTTATTAATTATCCTTGTAATAATTTATTTGGGACACATTTGCGCTTTTCAAAAAAAAATTGGGATGATGATTGCACTTAGTTTTTTCTTTTTCCTTTTGTTTTATTTAAAAGAAATTGTATTTTCGTCATTTCACAATTTTTAATTGAGAAAATGAATGAAAATGACCTTTTGTGCAATGAAATGTGGAAATAAGGATGAAAATTCCAAAAAATGAAAAGTAGGGACGTTTTTCACAATAACAATGAAAACTGAGGACGTAATGTGCTAATTACCCAATTTTCTTTCTATCGCCACCACAATTTCTTAAAATGAGAGGGAGGAGGGAAAAAAAACTGTTCTTCCTTGACATAAGATAACATAACAAAGGTTAAATAATGAATGACTTATCAAATTGATTGCATAATACATAAAGATGAAAACTTGTGTAAC
>CAIGRK010394313.1:0-10671 GCA_903798315.1 Fraxinus greggii | reverse complement strand
TAAACTAATTATCTTGAATTAAAATAAACAAAATATAGGGTTCATCATTCATCCAATAGAATGAAAAACTGATCCTAACATTCTTATAATTAAATTACGCAAGAATAATTGAAAAAAATCACCCGAAAATAAGAAAGATGAAAGACTTAAAAAAAATCCACATTCATGGCTCAAATCTTGAAATCGGGCTATGAATCTTCAAAATCCTTGTATAATTCGCTTTTAATTGATGTATAAACTTGTTCTTCACCTCCAAAATACGTAAAATATGATGAAATTTAGACCGAAATGAGATCTCCCACGTTCCAGTCAAGTTTGGTATTTAAAGATTGCCAAAAAGATAGCATTGAATTGTTACCAAAACAAAAGTAAGAAAAATCTTATTTGTTTTCCGTTTTCACCTCGAGGTATGCACCTAGTGCAACCTAGGGTGCTCGCCTTGGGGTTTGGGCAGCCTCAGACGAGGCATTTTTGGTCTGAGGTGCGCGCCTCTCCTGCAGGCAAGGGTGCGCATCTCGCCAATTTTCGATAACTGCACAGCTCTCAATGTTTTTTTTATCACTTTCTCTCTTGATATCCTATTGAGATGATTCAAAATATATTGGAAAGATAACTCGAAGGGCTACAATTATTGTAGAAATATAATATTTCAAATTTCAAAGTTTATTATGCCAAAATTGGGTCTCAATATGAGCTTGAAAATCTGAAGCATAACTTTTTCGGGTGGAACTTGATATGGGATAATACTTGAACTATATTTCATCCGTTTAGCTTCTTTCCTCATCCAATTAATGTCTAACACTCTCAAATCTTCATCGTGAGGTTTGATAAAACTTTTGAGTATTTTCATTTCAGTCCTTGAACTAAATATTTGATACAATTGAGCCATTTTCCGCTATCCTTGCATTTTTCATACATTTGATGTCTTCTTTCATCCAATTGACTCCTAACACTCTCAAATCTTCATCGCGAAGTTTGACGTAACTTTTGAGTATTTGCATGTCAGTCACCGAACTTTATATTTATACAATTGAGCCACTTTCCGCTATTTTTGCACTATTTTTTCCAATTTTTCATCAAACATTTTGTTTTACTTACAAAATGAAATATAACACAAATTAGGTAGTATTTTCCCCATATCAAACTTTCATACATCTGATAGTTCACTTTTCAAAAAGAAAAAAAAACAAATATTTCTAATGATTTTATGCTGAGAAACTTCCATATATTATTATATATGGATAAAATGAGTTTAATTTGTCTCCTTGTTTCAAGTTATTAACATAGATAAATTGTTTTAGATGTTTACGTGCAAGATGAACATTTTTTTTTTTTTATCTCGGGCCCTCAAATTTCCGTGAATATGATTAGGAAATAAAATTCTAAAAAGAACGATAATTTATTTATCTTACCTCATCATCTAAATTCCAACCAAACTATTAGTATTCTGGCTTTCACAAGTTTCCACATGCGAGTGGGATTATATTAAAGATATTTTATATCACAAGCAATTCAGTCGCAAATTAATCAAAGATTATTTATTAATCAAATTAATTAAGCATGCTTTGTAGTAAATAACCCTTTCCAGCTATTAACAAGTTCAACTGCCACACCGTGCGTCCCTTTTTGACTTGGAACATGAAGTTCGAAGAATAAAACATAAAGGATATGTTCGGACATATCATAAATGGATAGAGAATGATACACAAATTTAACTTAATTAATGAGGTTAAGACTTCACCCACATCTAATTTAACGAAAGCAATATGCATCTACTAGCTAGTTAAAGATAACATAGAAATAGATTATGCAAAAATTTAGATAAATTAGATTTAAATATAATAATAGAGCACGCATATATTGTGAACTTCACTACCACCCATTTGCAGAAATTCAACGTTTCTTTATTTACTATTTATTTTTTTTAAAAGAAAATAATTGGACATATACTTGTCTCTCCGAGCTTAAAATTTTCAAAACACAAAACTAAAATTTTTGAGGCAATGGCCCAATACTCTCATCTCATTAATTCATAATTCTTATCCTTCCTTAGACCAGGCAACTCCGGTATTAATACTCAAGTTGTCCAACAAAACATGTGAACAATTAGACTCGAGATTAGTGTTACACATTTCTATATTCTATGTCTCACAAGAGACATTTTAATTAAAAGAATAAGTCTCTAAAACCTTTCACAAGAAGTATGAATAGACTAGTGCAATTTTTTAATTTCACCCACCAAAGAAACCGTGTTGTCTTTGGCTATTCTTCATCCAACCCTTTGAAAATTTCAGAAAACCATCCAATTTTATCCATGGATGCCAGTTCATTTCTTGAATTTAAAAAGGAAAAAACCATACAAAATTAAAATATAGTAAACTGAAAATAGAAAAACCCTCTTCTTAAACAGATTATGAAGTCAAGTTGGGATTTTTATTCCTTGCATCCATCAGCAGCTACCCAATTTGCTTTGTATTATTTTAAAGATAAAACTGAGATACACTCACGCATATATATGTACATTTAGTAGGCTGAAACCTTAGATGTACCTTGTTAATAAACAATCAACCTTAAAGTTGTAGATTTCAACATGAATATCAATTCATTCCTTTGGGGATCATTATCCCTCTTGTTCTTGTTCTTGTTCCCGAAACCCTCTTTTCAAGAATCATATAACCCTTCACCAGTCCTAAACCCTAGGCTGCAAAATGCATTTATAGCCATGGAAGCATGGAAACATGCCATCACAGATGACCCTAAAGGCTTCACTTCAAACTGGAATGGCCCTGCGGTTTGTAATTACTCTGGAGTTTACTGTGCACGGCTCCGGACGACCCTTATATCACAACCGTTGCCGGAATTGACCTAAACCATGCTGGCATATCCGGTTCACTGCCTGAAGAATTAGGCCTCCTAACTGACCTTGCTCTCTTCCACATAAACTCAAACAAGTTCTGTGGTACACTTCCGGCTAGTTTTCGTGATCTTCGCCTTCTCTATGAGCTTGATGTAAGCAATAATCTGTTTTCTGGTGAATTCCCTTCTGTTATTCTATGTCTTCCTTCACTCAAATTCCTCGATATTCGATTCAATAAGTTCAAGGGAAAGATCCCTCCAACACTTTTCAACTTGAAACTCGACGCCTTGTTCACGAACAACAATAATTTCCAATCTACTTTCCCAAAATATCTTGGCAACTCGACCGTCTCAGTACTTGTCCTGGCAAATAACAATCTGCAGGGGTGTTTGCCTTCAAGTATAGGCAAAATGGCAAAAACCCTGAACGAAATTATTCTCATTAACAACGGATTAACTGCTTGTTTGCCAGAAGAAATCGGATTGTTGACAGAGGTGACAGTTTTTGATGTTAGTTATAACAATCTTGTTGGGACACTGCCAAAATCTATGGGGAATATGAAAAGAATTGAGCAGCTAAATGTTGCACATAACAAACTTTCGGGTGAAATTTCAGACAGTATTTGCTCCTTGCCGAGGTTGAGAATTTCACATATTCAGATAATTACTTCTGTAGTGAAGCAAATTCATGTCTCAAGTTGAAAGATAAAGATGACAGGAGGAACTGTATACCCTATAGGCATAAACAGCGCTCAGCTGAGGAATGTAAGGCCTTTTATTCACATCCTGTAGACTGTAGTGCTTTTGGTTGTTTACCACCACCTCCGCCGCCGCCTCGGTCATCTCCTTCACCACCACATCATTATTATCATTATCCATGATCAAGTCACATAATTTTCCTCTTTCTTGGTTTGTTTTAGTTTCTTGACTTCTTCTCTTTGCATTTTTTTCTTTAATATTTTGCTTATTTGATTGTCCTAGCTCACAAGTAAGGGTAAAATCATGGAACAAAAACGATGATACAAATATAAAACTGATAACATTTTTACCTAAATCATTTGTGGTGTGTATCTCCGTAATTTTTATTCATGTATGTACTGTATTTCTTTGTGTTGGCAATAATACTTTGAGCTCGAGGTTTTTGTGTTAGTGTGGTAGTTCAAATTTTTCCACTCTCCAATAAGAGAAAATGGAAGAAAGAAAAAACTGTAAATATCAATATTTCTAGATTGATAACACTATCAAATATTGTTAAAATATATACTTGAGGCTCGTGACAACTTCCAATAGATACATGTAGACTGGCAATGTTCACGCTAATGCAGAGAGCTGCTATTGTGCACCTATGGGACCACAATTGGTTGTTGTAACTATATTGATTCTCACGTGGACAAAACACACTGACCACATTCTTTTTACTTGTTCACCACTCCAAAACTTGTATATATACAGCCTTTGTACTCTGTAATTGAGAAGTGAAAATTAATCATTTCTTCTCCACTTGCTTATTAGTTCTGAATTCTGTTTTTTGTTCAATTTCAACTTGGTATCAAAGCCATCAATGGCTAACACTGGATTTAATGACAATGCACAGTCAACTCAGTGTGCCTCAGGCACACTGATCCCTTCAATGTTGGGAGGAAATCAGATGTCATCATTTGGGATAAGCCTCACTCAAGTTCCACCAGTGAAGCTTGACAGGAACAATTTTATGTTGTGAAAGAATATGGTTATGCCAATCATCAAGGGACATAATCTTGAAGGCTTCATCACAGGAACTAAAGGTTGTCCAGTAGAATTCCTAGCAACACAAACCACTAGTCCTATGTTACCGTTGAAATGACCCCAAATGCTGAGTATGGAAAGTGGATGTCTACTAATCAACTATTGATGGGTTGGATGTATTCATCAATGATACCGCAGATCGCCATGAGAGTGATAGGGTCCTCAAACTCCTTCAACCTCTGGAATGCAGTTTTGGAGAGTTTTGGAGCTATGAACAAATCAAGGGTAACCTTCCTAATCAGTGAACTTCAAAGGACAAGGAAAGGATCAATGAGTGTTCATCAATACCTCAACACAGTCGAGCAACTAGCAGACAACCTTGAAATTGCTGGAAAAAGTATTCCTCACAGTGATCTTGTTACTCAAGTGTTAGCTGGATTAGATAAAGAATATATTCATATTGTAGTTTATATCAATAGCAGAGAGTCCATCTCCTGGCATGAATTTTAGTCTATACTCATGACTTATGAGAGTGGAATTGAACACCTTAATGTGTGAAAAATAGCCTAGCCTCAGTGAACTTAAGTCAAGCCTCAACAAATTTTATTCACAGATCAAACACTAACAGAGGAGGAAGGTCTAACTATGGTGGAAGAAGAAGCAACTGCCCTTATAGCTTCATTGCAAATTGTTACAAATCTTGTTTGGTTTGCAGATTCAAGAGCAAGCAATCATGTCACCGTTGACAAAGGGAATCTATTTGAGGCACATGGGAAGGACTATCTTACTGTTGGTAGTGGAAACAAGCTTCACATCTCTCACATTGACACTAATCACTTGAGCGCAAAGAATAACAAGTCATTGGTTCTTAGTAATGTGCTATTGGTACCTTCAATCAAGAAAAATCTGATAAGTGTCTCATAGTTAATTTCAGATAATGGCTTATTTATGGAATTTCATTCTGATTTTGGTTTATCAAGGACAAATATACGAAACAGGTGCTACTGGAAGGGAAGCTTAAGGATGATTTGTATCAAATTGAACACTCATACCAAGTTAAGAGGTCTCCCTATCAAGAGGCAGTCCACTCAAATAAGTTAAACTCTTCAATTTTTTTGCTGGGTCTAAAGAGTCAAGAAGTGTTACAGAATATGAGTCCAAACTGAAACTATGGCACATGAGGCTTGGACATCCTACAAGTCATGTGATGTGACAAGTGCTCAAATCTTGTAATGAAAAACTTGATGTAAATGAAGATAGTCAATTTTGTGAGGCATGTCAACTTGGTAAATCATATTCCCTACCATTCAAGCCTTCTACTTCACATGCATCAGCTCCTCTTGACTTAATACATACAGATGTTTGGGGTCCTACACCTATACAATCAACTTCTGGTTTTAGGTTTTACATTCTCTTCATTGATGACTATAGTAGGTACACCTGGATATATCCCATGAGAAACAAATCAGAAGTTTTAAACTCGTTCATTCAATTCAAAAATTTAGTTGAAAACAAGTTTAACAGGAAAATAAAGGCACTTCAATCAGATTTGGGAGGTGAGTTTAGGTCTTTCACTAATTTAGCTCAACAATCTGGCTTTGATATGCAACTTTCATGTCCTTACACCTCAGCTTAAAATGGTAGAGCAGAAAGAAAACACAGACGTATAACTGAAACTGGTCTAACTCTCCTTGGTCAAGCTAGCATGCCCTTGCATTATTGGTGGGAGTCTTTTCACACAACCACTTATCTCATCAACATATTAGCTACACCTATTTTTAAGATGAAGTCACCCTCTCAAGTTCTAAACATTGAGCAAACAGACTACAAGTTTCTTAAAAAATTTAGATGTGCTTGCTTTCCTTGCCTAAGACCTTATCAACATCACAAGTTCAGTTTCCATTCTACAAAATGTGTATTCATTAGGTTCAGTAACTCACATAAAGGTTATAAGTGCTTCAATCCAACTGGTAGAGTCTATATATCCAGACATATAGTTTTCAATGAAAACGAATTTCCATTCCATTCCATTCCAAAATTTGAAACCATTATTCAATGTCTACCATTTCATAGTTCTCTAAACATTGATCCAATGGGCTCAACTGATACAACTCATGCTGATGCAACTCCACTAACAACATCTCACAGTTCTGATCAACTAGAAATGTCTGAAAATGAGACACCTGAGGTGAATGAGAATCAAAACTCAGAGACAAGTAATGAACACACTCAAAGTGAAAGTCAAGAAAAAACTGAAAATGTTGAGATATAGCAGACTGAAATGAATGATGAGCTAAATCAAGGCGAGGTAGAACTAAGTAGACAAATTGTTGAGCATCCTATTATTACCAGAAGTAAAGCTGGTATCTTTAAACCAAAGGTGTACTTAACTCAATGCAAAGAATACAAAGTCGATCTAGGTTATGGTGTACCAAATGATGTACTTGAGGCCTTGTCCATAAAAAATTGGAGATGAGCAATGGAGGATGAATACTGAGCCTTGATAAGAAACAAGACTTGGAAATTAGTACCACCATTGTTCAATCAGAATATGATAAGAAACAAATACGTATTCAGGCTTAAATGAGATATTGAAGGGAAAGTATTGAAGTACAAGGTCAGTTTTGTTGCAAAAGGATTCCTACAAACTTCAGGTGTTGATTATCATGAAACCTTTAATCCGGTAATAAAGGCATCTACCCTAAGAATAATTCTTTCAATTGCTACCTCGAAGGGCTGGAGTGTTAGATAAGTTGACATTAGCAATGCCTTCTTTAATGGAAAGCTAAATGAAGAAGAGTATATGAACCAGTCAGAAAGTTTCATCGATAAGGTCAATCCTACTTTTGTATGCAAGCACCTAGAGCATTGTATGAAGGTTGGAAAGACACTTTTAGAGTGGAAGTTTATTAAGTCCAAGGTAGACAGCTTCACGTTCTTTTATATGAACCAGAGGCAAGCGATTTTTGCCTTGGTGCATGTTAATGATATAGTAATTACTGGCAATGATCACAATGTACTGCAAAGCTTCATTGACAGACTAAACACACAACTTGCTCTAAAGGATATGGGTGAACTGCATCCGTTTCTTGGAATTGAGGTAAGAAGGTATGAATCAGGAACGTAACTTACTCAGATTAAGTACATAAAAGACTTATTAAAAAGGTTCAATTTTGAGTATCTTAAACCTTGTGCAACACCTATGACAGTAGGCAAGTACATTTCCAAGAATGAAGGTGAGAAAATGGTAAACCTTTCCTTGTACAGAAGTACAATAGTTGGACTGCAATATCTGGGACATACACGGCCTCATATAACTTTTACGGTAAACAAGTTGAGTCAATTCTTACAAACTCCTTCAGATATACATTGGAAGGCGGTAAAGAGGATCTTCAGATATCTAAGAGGAACAATTGAACAAGGTTTATGGATCCAAAAAAGTGACAAAATGGATATCATTAGCTTCGTTGATACAGATTAGGCTTCATGCCCTGATGACAGAAGATCGATAGTCGGTTATTGTGTCTATTTAGGATGGTCTTTAAAGAAACAGCAGGTAGTGGTAAGGTCAAGCACTGAATATGAGTATAAAGCTCTGGAGCAAGCCTCGGTTGAGATAACTTGGATTGAGTCATTGCTTAAAGAAATCAAGTTACAGCCTGTCTCACCCCTATCCTATTACTCTGACAATCTTAGTACAAGTGTCTTAGCCTCTAATCTAGTTTACCATGCATGAACAAAGCATAGTGAATTAGATATACACTTTGTCAGGGATAAAGTTCTTGAAGGGAAGTTGAAAATATAATACGTTCCATCATCAGACCAAATTGCTGATTTGTTGATGAAACGCCTTGCTCAAACCAGATTTCTATTTCTCAAGGACAAGCTTGGAGTAAAGGAATAAACTCCAACTTGAGAAAGATGTTAAAATGTATACTTGAGGCTCGTGATAATTTCCTGTAGATGCATGTAGACTGGCAATGTTCATGCCAAAGCTGAGAGCTGCTATTGTGCACCTATGGGACCACAATTGGTTGTTGTAACTATATTAATTCTCAAGTGTACATCACATACTGACAACATTCTTTTTACTTCTTCACCACTCCAAAACTTGTATGTATATGTATATGTGTATATATATATATATATATATATACAGTATTTTTACTCTGTAATTGAGAAGTGAAAATTAATCATTTCTTCTCCACTTGTTTATCAGTTCTGAATTATTCAATTTCAACTAATATAGACATATATTTAAGTTTTCCAGTTCAATCTTAAAATTCAAAATTATTGAAAGTAATAATTCAAATTAGGAGTGTTAAGTGGGTCGAGTCGACACAGGTCGAATCGTTCAACTCGAGACACTGGGCATAATCATGCTTGCCCATGGGGAGAGCCAACTCACTTCAAGGAAGTTGGGCTTGGATTGCTCCACGAGCTCGCCCCCTTGGTAGGGCAAGCCAAGGCTACTCACAATGTTTTTCTGGAAATTATACTTCACTATTTCAAAATAATCAAGACATAAATTTGAAAAGAAATTATAAACGTAAGAAATTATAAAATTATAAAGATCCTCATCGTCTATTCGGGGCTATAGACTGATTACAATATATAGACGTCGTTAAAATTGTACATGAATGAGTATTTTGTGTACAATTTTTTTTAAAAGTTAAATTTCAACGTCTAGTAATAAATATAAAAGTTAGTCTACCAAAAAATTCATGAATTTTATAACTGGCGAAAATCTTCAACAAATGACCTAACCATCTTATCTTTTATTTGGTAGTATGTATCTTGTCAATCCTTCAAACACATTACAGCCTCAAATATATATTCTTTCAACTTAATCGGACAAAGAAAACCCTATTGACCTCATTTTTGTACTCTTGAAGTGGACAACAGATATCGAACCCACTCATATTTGGACAGATTATTAATCGATGATATTTTGAACGAGAGAACCTTTACAACATGAGACAAATATGTTGGGACGCTGACAAGATATACGAGTGAAATCGCTCGATAAGGAAAGATCAACAAAAACCAAACTAAAAATAAGATCAAACATATAACTTTATCAACAAAAAATCTAACTCAAGAGGAGAGAATATATAACTTATAGCAGACGTATTTGCATTACCTCAAAATGACAATAAGGATTTCGATTATTACTTAGTGAGATTTATTCTAAGGTTAGATTTAAATCGAGAGATAACCATACTTTATGAATAAATGTCGTTAAACTAGAGTTTGTCCTCAATTTATATTTGAACAAGTGGGGAATTGTAGGATATTGTTCAAAGTAACAATGGGGAGTGATTTTGGATGTGATGGAAATGGTTAGCCATGAGAAAAACAAGCAAAAACAAAATGAAAACAAAAAGTAGTGATGGTCGAAAATGGCCGCCCAGGCTTAAGGCTTGCAGCCTGTTGCAATTCCATTGGGAGAAAATAATAATTCTTCAATATCTTGTGTGGTAGTCAAATCACTTTAATTAGAGCATGCGATGAGTTTTTACTCATTTTATATTCGAACAAGTGGAGGATTGTTGGATATTATTCAAATTAACAACGATGAGTGATTTTGGAATTGATGGCTATGGTTAACTATCAGAAAAAGACAAAAAAATGAAACAACAAAAAACAATGATGGCCGAAAAAGCCGGGTGGCCTGTTACAATAAACAACGGCCATTTTGTTGAATTAGGATGGCTCCCGATTTTCTCAATAGCACAATTTGCCCGTTGAGATTTTGAATTTTGGTGACTTTTTGAAGGGTTTTACACTCTTTTGGCTTAATTTTTACATCTCTTCATGCATGGTGATTGTTATACTATATATATGAGTGATTTTCGTAATTGAAAATATATTAAAAAATCAAATTCATTCATCAACATCTAAAATCAAAGATCAACCATGTTTTTATATTGTTCTTCAAAGTTCCCTTTCCAAGTTTTGATTGCTTGATTCATACTTGAATTAAGATTTGTTTACTCTTGCAAACTAATTGCCATTGAAGTATTCAAGCACTTACCCCACTCTGGTGGCGATGTATATCGTTTGAGGAAGTGATTCATAATCGTATTC
>CAIGRK010394250.1:0-28051 GCA_903798315.1 Fraxinus greggii | reverse complement strand
GATATTTTGCCCAGCCCTAGTGTTCATACTTGTATATACTTTTTATAAAGTCTCTTCGAGAACGTTCTCCTTTCATTTAGGTTGAAGCTTACCCTATAAAAAATTTCGCTAGTTACAATTACAACTGCTATTTATCAAGACTTTAGCCAACTCTCCCACCAACAAGTCACCAACTTCATTAACCTTCCATCCAATCTTACCATTTGTGGAGATTAGTCTTTTGGAAAAATTGTCGTCCAGACTTGGTCTTGGTCACACCCCTTTAGTGACGAAATACCCATTCTCCCAAAGGTTATGGACTATTTTTCGAGTCTCTTTTAGGATATGCCAAACTTTTGCACTGACAGACAAATTTCTTGTATTATTGCCTTGTTTCAATATTTTTATTCAGTTAAGTAATGCCCCCAATGAACTAGATTTCTGGCTCCATCCCTGCTGAGATGGGAGGAGGTAAGTCTCTAGCACAAATTTGAAACGACTTCTGTAGTGAATCTGCTTTATATACACAAATTACGGTTCATTCTGGATATTCAATGGGCCGCAAATAAAAGTCTATCCTGAAGCTTGAGCTTGTGTTTACGACTACATTTTTCTTCAATGCCTTATTGCAAGAACCTCACTCTGAGGACTTGAAGAACATCTTCAACTCTTACTCCACTGCGAGCCAGTAAAACCATGGCATGATAGAGCACATCTGCCATTTCTGAAGAAGTCCGTGATTTGTCCTCATTTTCCTCCAGGGTTCGGCATAACTCATCAGCCTCTTCCCTGTATGGAAGGCGTCAATAAATAATTGCAACACTAAGAACATCTCCAAAAGACTCTTCAAACATAAGATGCTATATATTTTAAAGAGTCAAAACTTAAAATTATGCTACAAGAGATTTTTTAAAGTAACATTTTAATATAGAGAGTGAGTTTTAGTCTTCGAATTTGAAAATCCATATAACTCTATAATTAAATTAAATGCATTTAAAGTATTTCAATTTTCAATGGAAAAAAAGACCGTGAAAATTAAAAAAATAGGGAAAAATAATAAAAAAAATTTGGGAGTAATAAAATTAAGTGTTAAATATAAAGAGCATGTTGAAGTACGTCTATTGGAGACGCTTGACGTAAAAGTGAACCTTCAAAACTATCCAAACATGCTCTTCACTCTGCGACATGAGAATATTAATCTTTCATACCGATACGAATGCAACACGTGGAAACATTTTAAACAAAAAACGGCGCAACAATGTTCAAGGCACAAGTCATTGAAAAAGTAATTAATATACCCATTTGTTTATCAGTTGTTAACTTACAAGAAACTCATAAAGTGATATATAAAAATGGTTGAGAAAGTTAATCATGATACCTGATTTTCGAGCATAGTAACTTTTCATCGAGCAACAAGCGCTTAGTCCAGGAGGGTTTTCCATTTGGAGATCCTGATAATTCCTCTTTCCGTTGGCATATTGTAGATTCTAGCGAGTATAGAGTTGTCAATGCAAGTTTATTTGCATCCACCTAGCATTAAAAGAAGACAATTTAGAAAAGGTTCTAATTAATAAGACGGTCAAGATCAAGCCAGAAGAAAAAAAATAAGTCACCTCCGGATTATTTAGAAAACCGTTAACAAAGGTGTAATAGCAGGTCTCGGAACCTGTGTGGCAAGTTGGCCCATCAGGCTTCCCAAGATAAATTACCTGACAAATTGTTCAAACTATTACTCCACATTATAAACCAGAGCCATCAGACAATTATAAAAGGATATTTCCTTGACGATATTTGTTAAAAAACTTACAGAATCACGATCACAATCAAGAAAGATATCGGAAACATTGATGAAATTATTGGATGTCTCTCCCTTTGTCCATAAAGCTGATCTCGACCTACTATAGAATGTTGCCTTTCGAGAGGAAATAGTTGTTAATATTGCCTCCCTATTGATAAACCCTTGCATTAAAACGGCTCATGTGTCAACATTTTGAGCTATGGCCACTGCCAAACCTTTGTCGTCCCATTTAACACTATCTATCAATGAACCAACCTAAATTAATCTTGTTAGATGAAAATGCAAAGGATGACCAAAAAACCCATACAAGGTAAGTACGATAACATAGCAAAACCATTGTAAGTCCGTGTAGAGATGCTCATACTTGATTAGACGTCCTTTTTATCAAATGTTGTGTCCAGATGTAGCTGATCTAATCATTAAGAATTGACTAGCAGCAACGATGAACACTTTCTTCAATATACCACACATTCAACGGACACTGCAATCATGACTGCAGGGACATCTGTCTATGTCTGAAAAACTAAATGGTTAATACTTGCCTTAAATACCTTTTTCCAGCCATCCGTCTCTTTTCAAAAATGTGATGTTCATAAGTGACCCATTTAATTATTAAAAATAGACTAGCGGAAACTACTAAGAATTAGAATGTGGCGTTCAGATGTAGCACACTTCGTCATTAAAATTGACTAGCAGCAACAATGAACACTTTCTTTTCTATGCCAGACATTCAACGGTCCCTGCAAACATGACTGCGGGGACACCTGCCTATGTCTGATGAAATCCATGATGAAGAGCAAGCAATAATCGAGGCAGTTTCTAATATTCATGATAGTAGTAGCAATCAAGCAGCTGTCCATCGAGATGGTCATGAGAAAGATAAAATGGTTCCCAAAAACTGAAGAAACCTAATTGGATTAGCAAAGACGTGCTACTTTGAATTCTAGATCTACAATTGGTTTAAGGTTTGGAAGATAGGTGAGAGGAAAAGAATTGTGCCATTCCCAGTAATAGAAGGAATCCTTCCCTTTTGCTCATGTTTGGTACATTGCTGAAAAACCAATTTGAGGCTTACACCTTGAGGCATGCCTCACATGAGGCTTTCGTCAAATACCTAGAAATTTCAGTCTTGAGTGTCACTTGTCAAGGCTTATGACTGGGTTAAATCCTAGGCGGCAGAGGTGTGAATAGTTTTTATCCTTTCTGGGTTTTTATGGCTACTATTCCTATAACCTTTTACGCATGGTTGTGATTTCCATTAACTAACTTTCATGGATGGTTAATAAGAATGCACCATGCCATGTTGACACTCTAGAAGAGAGTGATAAACTAGTTGACTGGATAATCCAGTCCGATAAGTAAGCGGTTGACCGATCCATAGTCTCACCAGGAGAACATATGACAATTTCCTCCATAGAAAGCCATTCAAAACAAGCTCAACTGATTTCTTTAACTCACATGCTACTTGTCCCAATCTCAAAAACTCAACATCTGCGCTTGATCGAGCACAGACTGACACGAGTGTATTCAACTTTAGAACAAGAATGGAAGCTCTTTAACATTCCCCTCGGTATGGTTACAGGCAATAGCTGTGGTCATGAGACTCATAACAAAACTTGCAAGAGATCAAAATGAGAAAAAAATTATTAACCATCCACCCTTTTAATACAAAAGATATATCTTATCACGAGGTAAATAGTAATGTGAAGTCCAGATGTAGCACAAGTAATTAGACAAAAAACTATTGAGCAACGATGGACACCTTCAAGAGATATCTAAATGACCGATAGAAACCCATCAGTCATCTCTNCCATCCACCCTTTTAATACAAAAGATATATCTTATCACGAGGTAAATAGTAATGTGAAGTCCAGATGTAGCACAAGTAATTAGACAAAAAACTATTGAGCAACGATGGACACCTTCAAGAGATATCTAAATGACCGATAGAAACCCATCAGTCATCTCTTCTTCTCTGTCTTTTGTTTCCCAGACATGTAACAGCATTAACCATACAAAGTGGTAAACGCCTGACTAATGTCTGGAAATTCAGGCTCAAATATGAAAGAAATCTATAGTATACTAAGCATATTGACCTAATCCTGAATTCAGACGAAATCAAAGTATGATTTTAATGGGAAAATAAATGTTTCAAAATGAAAGATGAATATTACACCACAAGCAGCAGAAATACTCAATAAGTGCAGAACAAAAATGTAAATGCAGGTCAAGTTTTTAGATTGTAAAAGAATTAGGGCATCCAAATCAAAAAATTATAATGCATGAAAATAAGCAAATGTACCTTGGCTCCTATGCACAAATCTGGTTCTGAATTTTAAAGACGAGCAAAGACAGGGGACGCCAGGCAGCTGAGCCCTATGCCAGAGTTAAAAGGATGGCGTTTGGAAAAAAAATTCGGAAAATTAATGCAGTTAGGATATGAAACTGCCATCTGTGTTGCACCAGTCCTGAAAAGAAAAGAAATTCAACGTCTCATATGCTGGAATTGCACTCAATGTAATAGCAAATTTGAACAAAAATTTAAAAAAAAAGGCAAAAAAATAAAAATGTATGCATTCTGCCGAAATAATATTTTTTTTAAACAGAAATTAAAAAAAGATAGAAAAAAGAAAAGGGGGTGGGTGGGAATTAGCCTTGCTGCATTAAAAATCCATAAATGAAAAATATAATTATTCCAATGCAAACAAAGAAACGTACCGGATTATGCAATCATCGTGAATTTCTCAGGAAAAGGTACAAGATTTACATATTATATCAATAAGCGTGAGTTGAAGGCAAGGATATAAAGAAAAATGCTTTTGTTTTCTTAATAACCCATCAAACGAAGTCTCCTACACTTGAACTTAAAATAAATCTCGAAAGTAAATATCAAGAAACCCAAATTTTCAAACGAAAAAGAGCGAAAAGGTTTGCAGCTTTCGCAGAGATAACTCACCTATGTCCTCAGTGAACCTAATAAGCCTCTGTATTACCGTATAGGATTCTCCTCCTTGTTGATGAGCATTAAATCTAATACTGAATTAGGAGTACAAAAGGAATGAATGTACAAGCATAGAGGAGTCCTTGCTTGTGTAATTGCGTTCAGCTGTTGGTGCTTAGGAAGAAAGTACTTATACGTGGGACTGCGGCGCTAGGGTTTTGGGTTGGACTTTGAGGTGCATTTCAGCACAACCTAATCTCAATTTATTTATTTATTTTTATTTTTTTTGTGGAAACCATATTTTAATTTTAGCCTTACTGAAAGCTAATAAATAAGATAAAATAATTAATAAGCAGAAAACTCCTTAAAAACGTTTTCATTTGCGGAATATTCTCTACCTATTGAAAATCACAGAAAATCCTCATATTTGAAATATATTATGCGAAAAACCCCATACCTTCAAATTTGCCGTTAAAAACAGAAAAAATATCAAAATTAAAAAATATATATATATATCACTCACTATCTCAAATCTTTAAAACTTTATTTTTCATCACACCCCAATTCATCTTCTTTCCGAAAACTTTATTTTTATTATTTCATTCATTTCAAAATCCTCCTAAATCTCTCACCCTAAATTCATCATTTCTTATTCTCATTCCAAAAAGAAATCTTTCGGGTGAGGGATTTAGGAATTAAGAAAAGTTTTTATTTTTACTACCAATTTAAAGTTTCTTATAGATATATTATTTACTGTGAGTGTTTTTAAATCTTTCTACTTATATGTATACTCGACATAGAGATAGTTATAATGTATATCTTTTTCTATCTTTCTTTTTAGTTCATTCTACAAGAACTTAGTTAAAATTTAATCAAGAAATCAATGGGTGACAGACAATCAGTATTCTTTCTACAACTTTCAAGTATGCGTTCATCCACTGTGTATGTGTTCTAAAATTATTTTAATTTCAATATAAAATGGTTAAATTGCACTTATTTGAGCGCATATGAATATTGTCTCTATTAAATTCTTTATATGTATGTATTGATTATGATTTTTCATTGTTAGTAAGAAGAAGAAATGACGAATTTGGGGTGAGGGATTTTGGATGATTTTGAAAGGAATTAAATAAAATAATAAAGTTTGGGGAAAGAAGATGACGTGGGGGTGTGGTGGAAAATAAAGTTTTAAAAGTTTGGGATTGTGGGTGGTACATAAAAAAATTGGGTATAATTCATAAAAGAATAAAAATTTTAGATAATAAAATTGTAATTATTACTTTTAATTTTGACATTTTTATCCTTTTTAACGAAAAATTTGACGGTATGTAATTTTTCGCACAAAAGGTTTCAAATAAGGGATTTTCTGCGATTTCCAACCGATAGATAGGTATATCGCAAATGAAAATGTTTTTACGGGATTTTCTGCTATTAATTCTAAGATAAAATAATGAAAAATAATGGTGATACTGATTCTTGGCTTAGAATTGGGCCTCCAATGATGGAGCTAAACATTGCTAGGATACTTGTTTTGATTTTCGTTGTTTGATTTTGATTAAAATCAAATTTTAAATAGAATTCAATAATTTGAAATGGAGAATTATATTAAAATATTCATTTAAATGAATAATTAAATTAATTTCATCGACATCAAAGACATGAAGTTATCGAAGCACATATTCCACCTTTCCTATCTAAAATTAGCTTTCTCTGGTGCGAAGCTACCAGCTACTAGTTGAAAAGGAGAGGACGAGACCAACTTTCCATTATTCGAGAAATACATTTCTTCATTTTCAATTTTGCATTTGATTTAAAGAGTGAAAAGATCATTTTAGGGATAAAACGTTGATGCTAGTGTAATTTGATCATTGAGATGAGAATTGCTTGGTCGAATGGGATTGAAGAACTAAAGTCTCATTATTTCTCTGTCAATCAACTTAAAATTTATTTTTTATGGGGTCCATGAAGTTGTATCAAACAATCGATCTTTGGAAAAAATTCTTTAGACAATGACTTAATATTTGAAGTCGTGGAATTAGATAAATCTCGTGGAGCTCTAATGACTAAAGAAATGTGCTATTTAGGTTTAAAATCCTTAATATTAATATGGGTTCATACTATCCCTGACTGAATTCGGCGTTTGGTCTAGTGGTATGATTTTCATTTTGGGTGCAAGAGGCCCCGAGTTCTACTCTTCGAATGCCCCATACTTTTTGTTTTATGTTTAATCATGTTTTCTAAATTAATACTATAAATAATTAGGAAATTGTAATTTTAGAGAAAATTTCAATTGCATTTCATAAATATGGGATTGCAAAAATTTTAATAAATGTATGGATTCGACAAATTCTATTTCTCACTATAAGAATTTTTATATACTCGTGTCCTATCATCCGTTTAGCAAAATTTATAAGTTATTTATACATAATCAAACTTCACCGCACAATCCCACAAATATTATTCACTTATCAAATATTTATTATATGTACACACTTCCAACTATGATACAATTGAATTCACCAACTCCAGTATTTAAAATCTTCCTGAACGGCAGAGGCTCATACAAAAGTAGGATTTGAACCGGCCGAGGCAGATGGCTGCAAACTGGCGGTATAGTCACGCGCCCACAAGTCGTTGTGTATGATCTCTTCGAGGGACGGCAAGGATACCAATTCTTGTATGTGCTTATCACAAGTTAGTTCCACGACTTTGAAAATGTCCAGGTAGCTAATTCTGCAACAGGAAACAGATCATTAGCAGCAAGCTCATGGCAAATGTAAGGCACATTTAGCGGGGTCGGGAGTCAATATAGTGACGAAGCAAGCTACTTACTTTTCATCGATAAACATTTCTACAGCCTTCTCATTAGCCGCACTAAGAACTCCGGTCATGGTCCTTCCAGCTCGACCAGCAGCATAGGCCAGATCCATGGATGGATATTTCACATTATCCGGAGTCTTAAACGTAAGAGAACCAAGCCTGAATGGTCACATTCAAACTCAATCTATCAAACCAAAAATAAGTTGAAAATCATTTTGTAAAATCTTTCCAATTCTAGTAAAGAGAAAAGGAAATAGAGAATTAAGTTAATTCAAATCTGCTTTTCATTAAAGGGGCCATGTTATTCAATTGCAAAGATCAAGACGAGGCCAAGTAATTTCTGAACAGTAAATTCTGTCGGGCCAAGATAAAGTGTAGAGAATCGGCAAAAGCATATCAGGCCATCCCAACTGGGCTAATACAGATGAATCCTATAATCATTAAGATTAAGGTGATGAGAATGTGTGTCTTCACATTCAAGATACTGAGCTCAAAAGCACAATTTCCAAGAGATCGGGAAGCTAAAAAGAGGACTAATGTTGATTTACCTGTGTCTCTACCATTGAATGTATGATCGACTGGGGATGAATGACAATCTCAATGTCATCATGTTCGGCCCCGAAAAGATAGTGAGCTTCAATAACTTCTAAACCATGTCAATATGAAATTGACAAAAATTACCCCTTTTCCAACAGGAGACGTGCAGCTTGTAGTCCAA
Source organism: Fraxinus greggii (assembly GCA_903798315.1). Classification (NCBI taxonomy): domain Eukaryota; kingdom Viridiplantae; phylum Streptophyta; class Magnoliopsida; order Lamiales; family Oleaceae; genus Fraxinus; species Fraxinus greggii. Next base: position 19,795 of record CAIGRK010394250.1, on the reverse strand, counting down.
GAATCGAAACGATGTTCCGTCTGCTGTATTGAACTCTACATTAAACAAGTTTTCTATTTCATTTTTCTTCCTCAATAATGTCTGCTACTGTAGAGTCCACCTTACGAACAAGTCTTTAAAAGGTTAGAATCAAGTTGAAAAAGCAACTGATCGATATTACCTTGTTGAAGAGGGTGGCGGAGTCCACAGTTATCTTTTTACCCATTTACCAATTAGGATGCTTCAAAGCATCTGCTACTTTCACTTCTTTCAATTTATCAGCAGGCCAATCCCTATCATCGACAACATTACAAACGGTCAACTTTGATTTGACGCAAATGAGCTACAGATACATAAAAAAAGAAGAAAATTACAGAGGGAAGTATAAGAATGATTATAAATGTTAGCAATAAACTTAAGATGTTCATACCTAAAAGCACCACCTGATGCAGTCAAAATAATGCGCCTGAGAGCACCCTCCGACAAGCCTTGTATACACTGAAGACCAAACAGATACTTCTTAGCAATTGGAAGAGCAGAGGATGTTCTAGATTAACCTTTAATCCCGAACTCCAAGAGCAATAATGAACGAAAAAAGAATTAGAAAAACGAGCAAATAATATATACAACTATCATAATAGAATTCCCAGGACATGCTAACTAATTAGTTATACCTGAAATATAGCTGAATGTTCGGAATCTGCAGGAAGAATTTTTACTTTATGCTTGTGTGCAAGAGGAAGTACAAATGGACCTCCAGCAATTAGTGTCTCTTTATTGGCCAAGGCAATGTCTTTGCCCGCTTCCATGGCAGCTACTGTAGGCTAAAAAGATAATATACATGTAAAGATTCGAGAGAAATTTCTTAATGATTAATTTACGAACTTTGCACTTTGGAAATGAACGTGAGAAACGACAGCAGCAGAAGTAATAACTGGTATTGACTATTTTCTTTTAGAAAATCTTTAACTACATCAAGAAAATGATGTGAACATTCTGAATGTTTCGTATCAACATAAGCATGAACATTGCCCAGCTGAACTGATCTATGCAAGAGACTTTCAACCCCGTATGTATTTGGTCTGCATAGACACGGAAGTGTACAAATGTGCATATAAACCTGTAATATGCTGTTAGATTATGGCTTCCTTCCCGTCTCTCAGTTTCTGTATAAATTACTCATTTGGCAGAGGGTTTTCAAATATATCGTAAGCTAAATGGGTAGTTACTAGAACGAACCTGCAATGAGTACGGAAGGTAATGTAATGCTATGAATGCCACAATATCAAATTCCGGTAATAATATGAGCAAAATAGAGTTACGTGTGCTTCAAAACATGTTGATTTACACATATTCATGTCCTTCAAATAAGCTAGCGGAGTATACCAAAAAATATTACGTATAAAATTCAAGGAAAGAAAATGTAGTTACCTCCAAACCTGCACACCCAACTATTCCTGTAACTACGGTGACAGCCGGGCAACCTTGAACACAAATATCAGCAACCATTGAGTACGAGTCAGATCAAATCTACGCGCTAAATAATAAGCTACTGAGACAATTGATAGCTAACCTCAATAACTCCTCGCTCTCCAGGAATCATTTCTAACTTTTCTTCCACGTCTGCTAAAGCCTCCTTGAGTTCACCAACTAATGCCTCACCTGCATGATGGGGTATCTCGTGTTCGGCTAAGATTAAAAAGAAGGTAAACGTAGTTTTTGTGGAATGTAAAGACTTACTTTTAATTAAGTTTTCAGTAAAAACTTTTTAACAAGTTTTAAAATTAAATCTCAAAAAAAAAAAAAATGAAATTTCTAATAAAGCTCAAATATTTTTAGCAAAAAAGGTTAATTAAATGTAACTTTTAAGCTTAGCCAAGCAAGTTCTATATCAATTTAGCTTACAAACTGAAGTCATGCAGTTGGCACTGACTCAAATTAGTTAAGTTATCAGGGTAAAATGTATGAATTTTTTTTCCCCCGATGATAAGAAAATTTCATATACTAGTATTCTTGATGGAGTAAGATGAGTCGGTACACAATTTCTCAACCAAAATGCTTTTGAAAGTATATCTTGAAATTGATATAATGTCACTGGAAAAATTACTAAAAAACACTACCACGAACATGTTTATAACATGATAGAATCAGCAGGGTGCATTTGCAACAATGCAATTGGAAATTTTTGAAATGGAAAAAACATACGCTTTCGACTAATTCTCATATTTTTCTTCTTCATAAAAATAATAGCAAAGTAGTGACGTAGTATGATGAGAGGTGGGTGGTGAGATGAAAACAGCAAGAGATCATAGTCGTAATGCATGCAAAAGACGGTGGCGGTTGTAGAACCAACGTGGTTATAATTTGTAGAGTTTCATTAATTTACATGTCAAAACCCGAGTGAATTGTTTGAATCGTGCAAGAGTGAAAATATCAATACCAGCCTTGTCTGATATGGCGATTGTGGCAATAATGAAGAAAAGCAATTTCACTTATTTCATGACATATAGAAACTTGGTCTGCACATCAAGTTGAGCGGATGTGAAGACCAAAACTCTAGGCATGTCTCTATTATAGCCTTCAAAATTAATCGATTATTACCTGATCGGCAAGAAGCGTCACATTTGAACCAGCAGCAAGTGCCACAACTCAGAACTTATCTGGATTCTCCGCAACTATGTCCAATGTCCACAGAACACAAACTTGACATTGTAAGCAACTGAAGTAATACCATCATAAAAACATGTGCACGCCATTTAATATATAGCAATAAAAAAAAAAAAAAAATCCATTTGTTTAATTGTGGATAACTAAATTTAAAAAAATAATCATGTCCTCTCTAAGTGCTTAACATTCAATGCGGTATCAGAATAAACAAAATAGTTGGGAGAAAATTGTGCATATCTGAAGCTTTTAATGAAAAAAATTGAAATTTGACAAAATTGTGCGAGGCGTGTTGAAAACTAAATATAAATAACTAAACGTGTCTCCTTTCTAAGAGCTACTTTAGGATGAGGTGGTTCAACACCGATGAAGGAGGTAAAGCAAACGAACGTGTTCAACATCATCTCCTTCAAAAGTTGACCGAAGTACACAAACTGACTCGTTTGCTAAACCAGATATGTAAAGTGATTAATTAAAAATTGCCCCATCCTGAACAAATGCACATACATCCACAGTCACATACAAGCACTCAACAACAACAAATTAAGCCTTGTTTCCGATACATTTAAATTTGACTACATGAGCACTAATTCGCCCAAGTTGGTCAAAGTCCTCATTGATGAAAAGCTTCATCTCAGCCTAAGCAGTTACTCTAATCAGATATTTCACCTGGGTAGCAATGGAGCCAGTAGATCCAACAATTGAGATAGGCTTTGGGCCATCCCAACTTTTGCGACCCGGTTTAGCAACAGCCCGTCCTGGCCAAGCCGGAGGAGGTGGCTGAGCTGAACACTGGACTCCCTTCACAGCGGTTCTTCCACATTCCTTCCTTCTCAAAGCAAACCCACCTAAACAAGTTACAAAAATCTAAAATTGAATCTGAAACGTCCTAAAAAGTCTCTGAAATCAAAAGACAGAAAGATAATAAAGTTGCAAATTTTGGAACTGTTTCTGATGAAGAATCTAGACAGATAAGTATAACAAAGAAGAATCAGAAATTTGCAACAATAATAAAATTGCATCGAATTCAACTTAACCGACCTTCACCAGAGAAAAAAATAAAATAAACTCATATTTCAATTCGACTACAAGTTAAAATAGACAACCCAGAAAAAACAAGAAACCGAAAAATACAAATTACAGCTATATAAGATGAAATTAGGTACAAAAAATCAATTTCTATCCTGGCATACAGACACAAAATTCTACCCAACAATTTAACTTAGCCAAGAACAAAATAAATCAATAAAACATATAACCTTGGAATTTGAACAGATTAAGGTTGTTATTGGATTTAGAGATGTCGAGGAAAGAGAGGGACTTGATTTCTATCGGAGAGAGTAAATTCAGGGTCATGGAGTATCACACTTCCACCAGTCAAACTCTCTTCTCCGTTTGTTGAAATTTGATAATGAAAAGTCTGCGTAAGAGAGTGGAATGTGCGAGGTACAAGAATACACTTTCTGTGAGATTTTGGATGGAGAAAAGATTGATGATATCGATAGATATGCATGTGTATGGAGAGACATGGATTAATTTGTGATTTTGTCACGAGATGCCAACCAACGACGAGTTAAAATAAGGAAAATAGCGTATCACAGTCAATTTTTCATCATTTTATATTTCATTTGGTGTTGACTTTACGTCTTATTGATACAAATGGTCCCTGTTGTATGATCCTCGCAAGTAGAATGTCAACGAGTCGAATCGAACCGAATTGGCTCGTGAGTCATAGTCGGCCGAAATTTGGAGGCTTGACTCGGGTTTCACCAAGTCGGCCGGGTCTACTCAAGATTTTTTTTAATTTTTTATTTATTCATGAAATATTCATGTAAAGAAGTCAATCAACTTCTTCTTCTCAACTAAAATGCAATAAAAAAAATATTCATATTAGAGTATATATGAATTAGAATACAATTTTCAGATGTATAAATATCCCAATATTCACTTGTAAAATTTAAAATATTGAAATAGAAAATGTCTTTTAAGTTTCAACACCACAAGATAACAAATAAAAATATATTAACTTTTATATAATAAAATTTAAAATTTATATCAATAAAATATAACGGGAATACTAATAAATATGATAATAAATTATAGATATAGATAGTTGTAACATAATTATGAATATTAATAATATAAGCATATTTATATATAAGTTATACTTTATTGATTTGAATCTTAAAATTTAAAATAAATAAAACCAAAAACAAAAAAAATTTGAAAATTGGTAACGAGCCAAGCCAAATTTGAAAATTGAAAATTTTCACGAGCCAGCTTGAACACGGGTCGGCCTAGGCTCAAGCCAAGTCCTGAAATTTGGGCTTGGCCCGAGCCTCGAGCCAAGCCACCTCGAGCCTTTTCGAGCTGAGCCACAGGACGCCCGAGCCAACGGACTCATTTGCCATCACCTAGAATCATGACCTATGTTTCAATCTCACAATGTCATCTCGATATAAAAGTTTGTGTGTGAAGTTGGACAATTCTATTAGTTTCTTCCACTTCGTTCCTTAAATGGGTGCGTGCAAAGATATGTCGAAGATTGATTTGTTTATATAGTAGATTTAATTTTACTAGCTTTCTAAACCTATGGCGTATGAATTGACTTAAACGAACTTCTTTGTTTTCCTTTTTAGTGATATTTAACAAAAATGGAAAATAGAAGAATTTAAAGATATGTTGGACTTGAAAATCGTGCTTGTGGAGCGTGTCCAACATTTTTTTATAGATAACTTGATTGATTCGACATAAATTACAAGTCTAGGTGAACTTGCCTTTTACTCAACTCGTTTTACACTTACAACCAGCGATGGGAAGAAAAATAGAATGAAGTTGGGGAAATAGATTATTAGGGAATTAGCCACTTCTCTTTGAATGTCTATGTTACTTGGCTCCCCTCTAATATATTATTTAACTAGTATTATGCACTTATTTAGTAACAAATATAACTTAAAATATCGTTCCATAACATTTATTCAGATCAAGATGATTTGGTCTCTCTCGCAACAATTTTGCTACACGTACAATTTATTTGACCATTCATGAGTTGACAAGTAGTTTAACCATTGATTTGTTTATGGTCACAATATTGACACCTCATGCATTGTCAAACTATTTATACAAAATCATTGTACAAATAATTTAATTCGTCTCACAATTTAGTAAAATTGTAATAAATAAAGAACCCTAAATAAACTAATTATTTAGTGAAAGATGATATGGTCTCTCTTGCAACTTATTTCGTAAATAATAACTTTTTTAAACGAATACATGTATTTTTAAGATAGTAGATAAGATGGTAAACCTATTTAATTAATTCAATTATAATATATAATCTAAACTTGTATTCAGTGGGGGACATGGTCGGTCAAAGGCGCGCACCTTCATTAGGCTATATGATAAAATAAGTCAATTTTTTTTTAAAGCTGATCGAACATAGATTTTTGGAAAGGGTTAAATTCACACTTGACCGTTGAAATTTTCACTCGATCTATGTTAAAAATTGATAAAAATTATGGATATCGTGAAATGTGATTAAAATTAATTTTTGACTTTTACGTAGGGTCCGTGTGATTGCGAAGTTGGAATTTGAGTGGAAAGAAAATGAATTATAGGGAATTGAATTGCCCTGAATTTGTTTTATTGAGAATTATAATTAATTATGTTTGATTGATATAATTTTTCACTGAAAAAACGTTGAAAGTTTGGTGTCTGTTTGACTTTGTTTTTAATAAAAATTGTCAATTAAAGTGATAATTTTTTTACTATTGGATCTAGAATTTGTTCCAATTGCCCAAAAAAAATTATCATATCGAATATCATTCGTTTGACTTTGTTTTGCATGGAAATTGTTAATAAAAATGGTAAATTTATTTTTTTACCATTGTGTACGAAATTTTTCCCAATTGCAATCAAATAGGGCCTTATATTTTTATCAATATTTTTATTTTTATTTTTTAAAATTAGCCAAACACGAGCTTAGTATCATCATATCATCAAACTTTAATTTGTTTTACTATACCATCAAACTCTCCACTTAGTGTTACCATAATCACCAAACCTTACAAGGTAAATAGCATTGGAGTCCCGAACCTTTAAAGTTTAAACATTTTGACGGTGAGTTCCAAACCTATCGTGTCCATGTATCTAATCTCGTACAAAGTTGAATATAACAATGAAACAAATGAGACCCACGTGAAAAAAACACCTAAAATGAATTTTGTCAATGGAAGTACCGTGAAGGAATCTAATGAATAAATAAGTAGGGTAGGCTGGTGTAATAGTAAAGATATCAACTCTTTGAGCTAAGTTTAGTGTTGAATTGAAAAAGGTGACGAAAAAGTATTATTGCAGTTAAGTTGCCATCAATCTCGAGTGAAAATACCAGGACAACAACCCCAATTCTCGTTCTTTGGATAGACGGGCCCGTACCAACCCCACAACATGCAGAACATCAGACTCAATCACCAGGATGCCAGCTGTACAACATTGCTGTACATCGTGGATCACAGCCCCCTCACATAGGGGGTGGGGCCCACAATTTTATAAAAGCGAGCCCCACCCCCTATGTGAGAGGACTGTGAAGCTGACTGTACAGCAAGACTGTACATTCAACATTTTTGATCCATTTTACACATAGTATACGCACATTTACCATCTGAACATGTTTGGTTACACTTTTTCTCCTTTTTTCTTCTGGGTGAAAGTCGGAAATGAATTACTTAAATGAAAAAAACATATTCTTTAGGCTTAGCCAAACAAACTCTCGGATAAGAAATAACTAGGAGACAGGTTAAATAACCAACTTATTTTACCATAATATCTAATCTCAAGTTACTGTAGATCACCTCAATAGTGTATTTGATCTTGCCCAATAAAACAAGTTCAAATGTACAGACATATCCGTGTCTTCGTGTTCTCTTCTGTTATTGTTGAAATTTGATATCGAGCGACGTGCCTGAATCAGTGTGAAATAGAGTCCTCCTCGGCTCCTCGGTTAATCATGTTTCAAAATACGAGTTGTCCTCTTCTCTTTGTATCTCGCTTGAGTGAAGGCCCGAACTTCCTCCACTGGCTTCCACTGCGCCTCCTGATTCAGATATTCTTGTGATCCTCTGCAGCTCATCTGGTACGTCTGAAGAACGAGCCAGCAATTGGTCATCAGTCAATTGTTCTTTTGAAGAGAATGTCCTCTTTGGCTGACGAATGGCTGCAGCTGCTTCTTGCATAGAAACAGGTGGTGGCTGGGGAGGAACCCACGACCGTGGAACTGGTCGCTCATTACTAACTACTTCGGAAGATCCAAATCTCTCTGCATCATCAGCTTCAATTTCGGTAATTCGGGCATNATTCTTGTGATCCTCTGCAGCTCATCTGGTACGTCTGAAGAACGAGCCAGCAATTGGTCATCAGTCAATTGTTCTTTTGAAGAGAATGTCCTCTTTGGCTGACGAATGGCTGCAGCTGCTTCTTGCATAGAAACAGGTGGTGGCTGGGGAGGAACCCACGACCGTGGAACTGGTCGCTCATTACTAACTACTTCGGAAGATCCAAATCTCTCTGCATCATCAGCTTCAATTTCGGTAATTCGGGCATTTATCCTTTCCTGCCAAGGCAATGTATTGTCTGCAATCGACTGATTATCTTGGAACTCGTGATATAAGGCATCACTGCCCCCTTGTGGCTGAAGGATATAGCTGGAGCTGTTAGGAGCTTGACCAACTTCCCAAGGCTGTTCACAGGACAGGACGGAGTGCTGTTAGTAAATAGCTATAGAGCAGACAGATTATCACAGGAGACCAACTTTTTTAGCGGATGGTGAGAAGGATTTCGAATCAGACACCTCATTGATGCTACCAGTAATCGGTCAACAAGGAAAACTCGAAAAACTTGCAAGAAATTGAACTTTTCCATATTTCCCTACTCCAGCAAACTTTTCTTTTCTTATATAACTATTTTAGGAGTTCTGGGGAGGTGAATGGGGGGAAGTAACGTTCAAAAGACTGGTTGACTGGTCGAACAAATTAGCCAAATTAGAACGTAAAAGAATTGGGAAAACAAGACAAATGGCAATTATAAGAGACAAACCTTAGCCCTTGGTGCTAAGCGAGAATTTGGTAATGGTTGATTAGGATTTGGAGGTGCGTCATTGATCTCCTAAGACAGGATAATAAACATGAAACTTTCAAAACTAAAACCCAGAATTGTCATACTACTATGTTAATGGAGTGGACTAACTCTGATGTTGGATGGCTTCTCCCCTCTTTGAATCATAGCCATAATCTGCAAAAATGGTTCTTTGTATTAGGGAAAATTCACGATCACGAACAAGAAATTCTTCTTATCTAGAAAACTTCAGGTAGAAACTGGGACTGAGATAGTTACCTCTGTATATGATTTTGGGTGTGGAGCAGCAGAAGGTTCCACAGAAGCAGGCGGAGACAAAGATCTCACTGATAAAAGAATATTTTCAATATCATAAATATTAAGGAGCTAGTAAAACCTGAATAAGGAGAATCAGTAATTGATCAAAGATTTACCTGATTGTGGATAATCATTCATCTTGCCATTGGCATAAGGTACCTGGAAAACCATGAAAATAACTTTATATATTTCATAGAATACAGGGAAAAAATTTATGCTGATAATCAGCTCACCCTCGAACTCCTCTGTGAGATCCTGTGATCATCTCGTTCTTCAACAGGAATTCTTCCGTGGATATTACTTTGCCCTGAATCAACACAGAAAATGGCCCACTTAGCAGAAATTCATTGATGAGACGTTCCATGGGAGAAACACAGATGCAAAGAAGACAATAAGAAAGAAATCAAGAATTACAATACAAAAAGAAGTAGATTAAAAATGATGATAATGGCCAAGGAAGGTGAATAAATACGGGCTCTTGGCTTCAGTCACTATTACTTAGCTCCATGCAAGCATAAAGCAGCTCACTCTGTATCCAGCAAAGAAGATGCCAACTGTCCCTCACACGGGACTTCATCTCTTATTTTTGTTAATTAATTTAAGTTAATCACAAATTCAAATCGAATAGTTATTCCCATCGCAAAAAAGAAAGTTTGTCCATAGGCATTCAAATTATTTTCTTTTCGATTGAAGTGTGAAGAGAGGGAGAGAGCTAATCAGAATCACAAAGTTTCAAAAAGAAAAATAAGGGTCATGATGAACATGTGCTCAGAATACATGGTCCATGAAGAAACAACACTTGATGAATTGGAAAGAAGTTGCTCAATACTGGTGTAGAGCTAAGTATCATATGCTTCACTCTTGTTACATAGCCAATTGATAGAAACATGAAAGGCCTTTGAAGAAAAAGTTGATGTCAACTATATTGAGGTCAATTCCTGTTTGCAAAGAATACTGAAAAAATACAAATGACAGAAAGACCACTGAAAATGGAATCAAGCTCTCAAGTGACAAATCCTGCTAGTTCTTGATAACTGTCTACACATCTGCACGCTACTTGATTTTAAGTCAGCAATAAAATAAAATAATTCATTTCCAGGTAAGGGGAGAAAACCCACATAAACAAGAATTTCGGAATCATGGAGAGAAATAACCTTTTTTAACTAACCTTCCAGTTTCTGTATGGCATTACTCATAGACTTCATCTCACGAACTTGTGCATTTAACATACTGATTAGATCCTCAAAGACTCTCTTCTCTGCAAAGAATGTGAATATGCCAAACATGGTTACTACTTGATCGTCACTAGTAGCAAGAGCAATTAAAACACTATAGAATAGGAAACAGGGCAAAACGGTAATAGTTGGACAAGTCGTCCCAGATACATAGGCTGGAATCCATTAAGAACCAACCTTCAGTTTTTGATATCAACATCTCCTGGCTTGTACGGGCTACATCAGAAGCTGCGGCAGCTGCAGCTTTTGCAGCAGCAGCAGCTTCTTCTACGAAACTTTTTTTTGTGTTGTCTTTCTTAAGCAGATCCTCTTCTCCTTCTTCTACTTCCAACACAACCTTGCGTACCCAAGCTTTCAACCTTGGAATGATTGAATTCTGACACAAGCATGTGGCGCATAATTATGAGATTATATTGGAATGTTATACCATTTGGATGTAAGTTATTTCCTTGTGAAAGGGTAACAGTAGCAAATGACTACGTTTCTTGTTAAATTCAAGGTTTTCAAAATTATACCTTGAAAAGCACTGCTGTTCCAGCTCCTGAAACAGCAAGGAACCCTACAGCAAGAAGAGCATGAGACCAGTGGAATCGAGAGAAAGTTCCCATTCTTGAAATGCTTCCTGCAGGAGCAACTGGTCCAGGCTGCAGAGTTTGTGTTGGGGATTGTGATTGAATATTTGATGAAGATTTTAGTTGCCCATCTGCTATCAATGTGGAAGCGGAGAGATAGGAACATAATAGGCAGGTCAAAATTCGTATCGTTAAGACAGGCTGAGAATCTCGGTCAAACAATAAAATTTGTTACCTTGATTGGTGACAACCGACTCTGAGGCTGTAACAGATGGGGTAGGATCCTGTAATTTACAGAAACCAGTTAGGCCATAAACTTACCTTCCCCTCTCATAATCACCCTTCAGACAAATAGATGCATACATATAAAGATTTAATGTGCGGCTTCACATAATTTGTTTACCCAGGGAGCGGGAATGGGGAAGGGTTACTTACTGGAACACGCCGGAAGGCTTCATCTATCTCCTCTTTCGTGAGTCCCTTCCTTTCAAGAAATGATCTTCTATAAATTACTGGAGATCCCCTAACTTTAGGATGCGAAAGAAACTTTACAGCATTTTGCACTTGATCCACTCTGATTGGTTCCGAGTTCACAAATACAGAAGGTGGAGAAGTCTCCTTTGCAGCCTCTGCCTTCGCATTTTGAAGATCGTCAACTGCTGCTTGTGTAACCTCTGAAACTGTAGTTTAAATTGAAAACTATTATAATTTATAGCCAGATTTTGACACAAGCAAATCTGTGAAGAGGGAGGGGAAGATTAATACATAAAACTAGTGACAAAAGCACCTCTCTAGATCAGTGCTTGCCTCAGAAAGACAGAGAAAAACAAAGGGCGGAATCATTCATCAGAAACAAAATATTTTGAAGCGATTTAAAATCAAATGTGAAGAAGCTTAATATCTGTGGGACCTAAAGACCATAAATCGAAAATGTAACTGGCAACTGGTTCACTCAAAGAGATATCATCTTAAGATTTGACCAATAAAAGTAATCTGATATCAACATGAAATTGTATCCAGAATAACCATTATGAATAATCCAAAACCAGCACATCATGCTTCAAGCTTGATTCATAAGATCAATGCCTTCTAAGAGGCATTTAATTTATAACTGGGGATAACATTCAACTTTTATACAAGTCGACAGCAAGTCGAACATCCAAAAGGGAAAGTACCATGCAGGAAAATGAGATGGGAAAGAATCACATGACCCCAATGATTTGACCTTCTGTTTAATATTCCAATCAAAGACATCCTGCCTGATTCACTAATTCGTGGGAAGAGTGCGAACTCTTGTATTTGAAAAATGCTTCAGAAGGTATTACTTTTTAATTGTATTTATTAATCAGAATGGTCAACTTTAGGAATCTGTTTGGAAATCTAAATTTTTGGAGCTTCTAAAATATTGATTGAAAACTTCTCAGTTGGTCCATAAATACCTGTCATAAAATTAGCTACAGAAAACATTTAGCAACTAAGTCCATTCTCACTAAATGTACAGACTCAGACATGGCAAATGCAGGTTCATGATTTCAAATTTCCCAATTAAATCATTTCATCATTTATGTGAGATCATAACAAAAGTCACACACAAATTCAACATTATAAATTGTTTCTGTCATTGATTTACACTCAAATTCAACATTATCAATTGTTTCTGTCATTGATATTAAAACTAATAATGCAAGAATCGTAGAAGGTAACTTTTCCAATTCCAAACCTGCTTTGACTCAAAATTTCAACTAGTTTTAACCTGACCTAAAATATTCCGCTTTATTTATGTATGCAGACTCAATAAAATTATTTCCAGCTTTTTTTTTTCCATTGTAGAGCTTAAAATAAACGGCAAAAGATAGAATTACAGTGAACTTTATGTGCAGGTTCCCTTGGATCAATCAACAGAGAAAAAAAAGAAGCTAAAATGCTATAAATACTTATTGGGTTACCTATGGGAATCCTATTGGATCATTATATGACAACTTTCCATGTTTAGATTCTTTCTCACAGTCGTTCTTTGTTCATTGCGTTCTACACCATTTATACAAGGAAAGGGGTCAAATTATAATCTGAAAATACATTTAATCTGTGAAATCAGCAAATCGTGTATTGCTTATTGCCATACAGTACACTGAAGTAACTAGAAATTTCTTCTACAAATCTCAGCATGTTTGTCTAAGCTTAAACCCCGTAACTTATAAGTAAACAAGTAATTTTACATATTTTTCGAAATTAAAAATAAACAAGTTACTCATCTTTAAATTAGAGTAAAGTAAGCGTGCTAATCCAAGCAGTTTGAACATAGCCAAACATATATGGTCCATTAATTGAGTCGGAAATCCAATTATTCTTGCTTAATTAAATTTCAGATTATTGAACTGATAAAAATGAAAACTTCAATTCAGCAATAAAGATAGAATTGTAAAGAGAAAACAAACCTGGATTTTGGGGCTTTTCAACTGCGGAATCTGGAGGAGAATCAGATTGATTCACCATACCGATTAACACCTCTCTCTTTTCTTTCACCTCTTTTTACCCGCACGAAATAAAGAACACAAATTTTTTAGCAACAACAGATAAGAACAAGGGAGAGGACGATGCTCAGAGTTCGAGGAGGAGGAGGGCTAATGTTTTTATGGATATCAAAAAATAATGGAAAATGGCCAAAATCTTTCCACATGAATTAGCAATAAACCAACTTTATCCTCTATAGTTCTTTTCTTCCATCCTTCTTATTTGGTCATCCTTTTTTAACGTTGATCATGGCCCGCGCTTCTACTTTTGCATCTCGTAGAAGAAATTTATGGAAAAGTCGACCCTTTTTTAAGAAACAAAATATTTTTAAAAAATTATCTAAACATGTTCAAAGACATATTTCTTTATCTGGGAAGTAATTTTCGAATTTTCAAAGGCATTTTCAATCGAATCTTTTGATGGGTTTCTTAAAAACTTTGGAATGAGAATTCTTACAATATTGAGGTTGATTAGAATCGATCCCAACTAGTACATATTCGATCTCTCGTTTGACACAAACCAACATAAAAGAAGGCGACGAAAGAGAGGGAAAATAACGTGTAAATTCAATTTGTGGGCAACAAAGGAATATAGATGGGGCAAAGAAATGCAATAGGAGATGTAACAGGGAAATGCTCCGAAGATTAATCGAAAAATTTGTACATGAGAGACTGTTTTTCAAAATGTCTATGAAAGGCAAGTCTCATCGAATAAATTTCTCTAATTAGTATATCTCATTTCCTTGTAGAATAATACAGTAGAGACGATTTTCTGAAATGTTTATGCAAGTTAAGTCTTTTCAATAAATTTCTCAAATTTGAATAACGCTTTAGCTTTGTAAGATAATATTTCTGAAAATAAATAAATCAATAAAATCAATAAAGTACGAACTATTTTATTATGTAGCAATATTCTGAATTTTACCGGGTAAAAAATTAAAAAAGAATAAATATGACAGCTGTGGGATTTGAACCCACGCCCTTTCGGACCAGAGCCTAAATCTGGCGCCTTAGACCACTCGGCCAAACTGTCAGATGTTAACCTCTATTTGCAAAATCTGTTAAATTATTCTTAAATTATCGATTTTGTAAAATCTCTTCGGTTTAAAGCCAGTGTAGCGTCCCAGACTCCTGTTAACGACAACGAAGAAGATGACTCCAGCTGCATCTAAGCTTTACGCAGGTCCCTTCTTCTCTCTCTACACGCGCGTATAATTTTCAAGTACCAACCAATTTCTTTGATATTTTTCCAGATGATGTTAGCCTATTGATGGTGCTAATCGACACCAACCCGTTTTTCTGGAACTCCATCAATTCAACTCTTTCCTTCTCCAAGTTCATCTCCAATGTAATTTCCTTTTCAGACCCATCCTCTCTAATTTTCCGCATTTTTTTTTTATATTTCGTTTTTAAATTGAAGAAAATAATTGAATATTAAATTTCTGCTCCACAGGTTCTGGCATTTTTGAACTCAATACTTTTGTTAAATCAGCTGAACCAAGTTGTAGTGATTGCGACAGGGTACAATTCCTGCGATTACATTTTTGATTCCTCAGCTTTACACAATCATAACCAAAAAGCAGAGAGTCTGCTGCAGAAATTGGAGGAGTTTGTGAACAAAGACGAGTCACTGTGCCGCGATGACTCAGTTGATGGCCCTGGCTTTTCTCTTCTTTCGGGCTCCCTCTCCATGGCTCTCTGCTGTATCCTTTCCTGTAATAAGATAATATACCTTACATCATTATTGTCTCTCTAAGTATAATGTTTAATTATGTATAAGTGGATTGTTGTTCAGAAATATTGTTTGTTATGACTTGAATGAATAAATTAGATATACAGAAGGTGTTTCGATCAGGGCCACTTCATCCAAAGCCTCGAGTAAGTTCAATTATTAATGATTTTTTTTTTCTGAATAAAATTTGGAATTTAAGTTAGTTGACACTTCAGATTAATTGGAAAAAACAAAAAAGAATTCAAGTTAACACTTCGCAATTTGATGCAATACACATGTACTTAAAGTTTTGTCATCATTCACTCCCACTTATCTTCCTATAAATGGTTAGAAGTATTTTTTTCCTTGCAGGATATACTATTGACATTTGTTTGCTGTAATTCACTCTTTCTGATTACTGTTTTGACAGTTTTGTTATATTAAGATTCAAACACTTGATATGATATGTTGGATAGTATATCACTGATGAAGAACTGCCCAACAATGACAGATTCTATGCTTGCATGGATCTCCAGATGGACCTGGACAGTATGTTATTTAAGATATGCTTTGAAGCAGCTATTATTTCATCCCTCGGCTTTTGGCTAAAGGTTTTCTTTGCAGATATGTTGCAATCATGAATGCAATTTTCTCTGCTCAACGCTCAATGGTAAATTGTTCACTTTAGAATTAATTATTTCTGACGCTACCTACACGTGCTAAAATTGTTCTTATTTCGTGATAAATTTTATTTATTAGTACATTTTCAATATGAAGAAGTGACTGGATTGCTAATTCAAGATGGATTCCATCAAGACCAATTGCTTTTCTCAGCTTGTGAGACATTTTTTGGAAATAAACTGGGCAATATCGAAAAATACAATAGGGACCCAATACTTACAATATTTCCCCTCAGTAAAAGAGCCTGGAGTTAACATGATATTGCCCCTTCTCTCCCTTTGCCTGTGGCACCATGACCCATAGCTTGGCAAATCCAAAGTGGCTACAATGTGAAGAGCCACATTCATCATCATATCATCCTACACTACAGATTGTATTGTGCCTCACTGCTCAAGTTCATCTCTACCAATGACTAATAAAATATCAAACAATCTGCATACCAAAGTAAAACACGTTTTGTTTGAGTGGAACAGTGAAATAATTCAATTATGCAACACAAGACTGATATTAGAAAAGGGTATAGATTTTCACTTAAAGCGTATCTGCTTTTGCATTATTTGTAATTTCGATATTTTATGAGACCCTCACCTTAGGATGAGAAGACTTGTTGGACCAAAGAAGGATCATCTCTACGCTCTTTACCATCAGCAACAAACTTCACATGTTTTGCCAACTCCTTATTTCCGTTGAGCTTAATCAGCTTGACTATTTCCTCTTCCAGCCTTTCGTTGTTTGGGGACTCTTTCACTCTTTCAGCAGCCACCTGATGTTTTTTCTCTCTCACGAGTTCTTGTAATGGCAGTCAAATCACCCTCCAGGTCTATCGTTGCCATGTTAAGCATGAGTGTGGTGTTAATTGCCTTCTGCTGCCAACAGCTTAAACATAATACATATACACATTGAACATTCTGAAACGAGCGATCGTCGTAGATTTAAAAAAAATGTATGTGCTAATTAAGTATGACAGAGAATGATGGAACCGATAGCTTAGGTGCATCTAACATCGATATATTTATGAAGTGAAATGTTCTACTAACAAACATAAGCTTAATTCTAGAAACTACAACTTGTCTGTAATATAACTAATTTTATCAATCTCTTCCAACGAAACTGTCTAGTAAGCTATGGAAAATGTTCATTGATCTGATAGAGTATATCCTTAAAGCGGTTCTTCATAAATTGTTTGTATTAAATGCAAATTTTTCTTGCAGGTGCCTATAGATTCATGCATAATGGGAGCTCAACATTCTGCTTTCCTGCAGCAGGTAGCATTTTGATAACAATCTGCTAATCATATCACTAATTTCCTTCATTCATGGTAATGAGCTCTACATTGGTCTGCTGATTTCTAAGGATGCATATTTTACTGCAGGCTTCTTATATAACTGGTGGTGTATATCTGAAGCCTCAATTTTTGGATGGGCTTTTTCAATATCTCACGGTAGGTAGTTTTCCTGATTGGCAATTAGGAATATTGATTCCTTTACAATTAAATAAACCATTTCTTACGAATGGGTCCTATATAATCATATGGAAAAAAATCATGTAGAATGAAATTAGCGCATAATTCAAAAAGATGATTTAACAATCAAAATTCAACAGTCTATACAGACTGTCTACTACGACTGAAATTTATACGTTTACACTCAAAAAAGAAAATTAATTCCATAATTATATTTTCGAACAAACAATCAATATTTACACTGCTATCAGTAAACATTCCAAATTTATATATACACGCTCAAAAAAGAAAATTATTCTCGTATACAAAAAAACTTGTTTTTGTAAACAGGAAACAGAGGCATTCTTACAAGAAAAAAACCTCTCAAATTTGTGTATGTCAAGAAAAACAGAACCTTGTAATGCTATAAAACCTCCAAAATTTTGAGTGCTTATAAGTAATGGGTTTCTAGGAATGTGTGGTTAAAAAATTAGTAAAAGTTATGGATTCTATGGAATGTGTGGACAATAATAGAATTTGACCAACTCATAAGTTGTTATAAGCTTTGTCAAATGTGCACTTAAGTGCACCGATCGAAATAAAGTCACAAGGAGAGCTCTAGTTCAGTATAGAAGCCAGGAAAGGTAATAATGGCTAAATTCACGTCCCACTTAAATTAGTCATAACTCGTAAGCATTACAGAAATAGAATGTCCAAGAGCTCTAGTTCTTTTCAAGAAATCCTTCTTCCATCCGTAGTCTCACTTTGTTTGAACATGGTTTTCATGGACACTTGTGGTTTCTGTAACAGTAACCTTTTTATTTTATTAGAAACCACGTTGTTTTGCATTGGTACCAATAATCTTATTTTATTTTGTTTCAATGGGAATTTTGCAGACAGCAAATATTTTTTGGACTTGCACGTATTTTAAAGTTGGAATTTACCTTCTCTAGTGATAATGATCATTCTTCGCTTTAATTTGACCAGCATTCCACAGTTATGCTTGGAGTTAGTAATGATCCTGCTTTCATAATCAGTTTCCTGTTTTATTGAATTAATTGCGGTCTTATCTTTGGTTTAGATGCTGTGGATATAATATAGGAAGAATCTACTCATTTTTTGTGTCATCAAATTTTCTGTTCTTGGCTCACGAGGTGGCTTTAAGTGATAGGGGATTTAAAGGAGAACAAACAATAAAATAATGGGAAGAATCAATATCCGTGATGCAAGAAAACAGTCAAATTTCGCATGTTGAAGCTCCCCTTCACCTGTAACACTATCTGGTATTTAATTATGATTATTTGTCACATGCAGACAGTTTTTACAACAGATTTGCATTCTCGCAGCTTTTTACAACTTCCTAAGCCTGTGGGAGTGGATTTCCGTGCATCGTAAGTCGCTTCCAGAACCTGTATTATTGATGTTCCCCCAAATATTCTTGGCTACATATAATTTTTATCTCTATATATTATCCACTGTTTTCTAAAACCTGATAATGTTAGCTGCTACTCCTGCACTGCCTTCTTTTTATTTATTTTTACATCTTTTTTCTTTTGTGTACAGCAATCAGAATAATATTTGGTCCAACACAAAGTATCAATGTAGTTAAAAACCTCTTAAAGTGAT
Source organism: Fraxinus greggii (assembly GCA_903798315.1). Taxonomy (NCBI): domain Eukaryota; kingdom Viridiplantae; phylum Streptophyta; class Magnoliopsida; order Lamiales; family Oleaceae; genus Fraxinus; species Fraxinus greggii. The sequence continues at coordinate 950 of CAIGRK010394250.1, read as the reverse complement.
GAGTGATGATTATTAATTCTGGCATTTTAGTTTGATTTGGTCATTTATTTATCATGTATAGTAGTGCATGTTTGAATTTTCAGATCACTGATTGTCGTGCTCTGTCTATAACACTGTGTTTGTTGACTTACTTAAGGACAGCTATGCTTTTACGTTAAGCTGCAACCATGAATCGGATTCTTGTATTATCGAGTGAAGAAAAAAAATTCTTAAGCTTATTGTTTCATTTACATTGTTGATTGTTGATACTGTAAAATCTGCAGGTGCTTTTGCCACAAAAAAACAATTGACATGGGCTACATATGTTCTGTGTGTTTGTCGATATTCTGCAAGCTTCACAAGAAATGTTCAACCTGCGGGTGAGCTCCAGTTTCTCTTACTACTTCCATTTCATGTTTTGTTGCATTACATATTGGTTTCAGTATCGGTCTTTATGCCATGGTTTAAAATACTGGTGTTACCTTGCAAAATTTACTGGTTTACACAACTCACAAAAACGAGATGCACAAGTACCACCAAAAAATCTCGACTTATCTGATATGTTGGAGAGTTACCTCAAAATAACGAAAAACAGACTTTTCATGAAAATTAGTTACTTTTTTCATAGAATAAATAACAAAAATTTAATATACATCTTATCATAGCAGCCAAAAAGCAGAGTGGTATCTCCAGTTTACTGGAAGTATGGCCATGAAAAGAAATTGAAAAATTGTGCTTTATGCTCTCTTTTCTTCAAAGAGTATATTTTCTTGATTACTCCATTCAAACTGATTTTAGAATTTAGATCAAATCATCAAGCATTTCTGGTGTGGTATTTATGTTTTATGTATTTTAAGGAAACCTCAAATACTTATACCGATTTGGGTTTTCTCGATTTGAATCTTAGTTACGAGTATAACATACCTCATTAGGATGGAATTAGATGCTTTTGTTTCGATATTTTTGAAACG
>CAIGRK010394226.1:0-13783 GCA_903798315.1 Fraxinus greggii | reverse complement strand
ATCCCAGAGCTGAAGCACACTTGTAGCAAAATCTCGCATTGAATCAACCACTTCTTTCTCAGAAATTCCCTCCAATGATTGGGACCACTGGAAACATATTACAAACACTGGAGGAGCACCAATCCTACCAGGGGAAAAGGGAACTATTCCATCAGGTGTTTCTTCAGGAACATAAAGGAGACATTTCATAAGCCAGCTATTCAATGCTCTAATATAACCCTTTTGGGCACCAGTCCAGTAAGAGAATTTTAGAGTCCAATTAATGAGATCATGTTCAAGCTGTCGAGTGGCTTCCAAATGAGCATCACTGAAGTTCTTGCGTAATGCAATGGCATCTAACCGTTTGGCTTCTTCGATTGCTTGACATTGATTATGATGGCACTCAAGCATGGATTTCCACATCCTGGTTAACCTGGAGCAAAAGGCAAGAAAATATTAAATGAGAAAGACTGAAAACAATAATAGAGACAGAATTTGTCGCCAAGTACTCTCACTGCATGCCCCCATACATGAGAGGATGATATAGTAAATTGGATTCATATGGCACCTAATTTGGTTTCCCTGTGTCTTCTAATTTTATTGTTCTCAATGCTGTATGATGGTTAATTTGATGTTAATAATCAGTCATATATACTTTACTCATTTTGATTAAGTATGCTCAAGGCAACAAGATAAGTTGATCAACTAAAGCTTTTATATAGTCTTCAAGAACCTAGAATAGAGAGGGTTAATCATACAAGTAAATAAAGCCCAATATTTTTTGGGGAAAGTCCAAACAATTCCTCATCTTTTTCTTTAATCATCCTATTTCCATCAGAAATTTGACAAACCATTGTTACATGAACTGTTCCATTACAGCTCAAGTACACATGCTCAACAGTAAATAGCAGGAAATATAAATAGCATATCAATCCTTCATTTAAACAGAAGGCTATAGATTTTTTTTACTAATGCAACTCTTGGGACACATACTTGTCTCCAACACCCAAAGCCAAGTCCACCTAACATGGTTACACACCGAAATACAACAACAAACTGAGCCGTGTTTTTCAACAAAATTGGGTAAGGTACATAAACATACATAAATACCCACAAATTCCTCTAGCTTCTCTACCATAAACCTTACCAAAAGCCATTCCACCTTGAGCACATAAACTTGAGAAGGTCGAAACTTCCAGGTACCAACCATGCCTCTGCTCCAGCATCCACACATAAATCCATTTTAACTGTCCAAAGCCGTATGGTCATACTTTTACCTTATGCAATAAGGAACCTCCAGGCTTACCATACACTTAGCTCATTGGAAATCAGAACAAGCCTCATTCTTCTAAATTCAAATTTCAGACATTTATTTCTGGGAGGAAGGTCAGAGGTTTTTGTTCCCTTGCTTCTTCATTTCCTAGACTAAGCCCCTGTTTGATGGCCGTTCTAAAGAGAAATAGGAGGAAGATGATGTTTTGAATAGTTATATTTTTGGAGAATGTGTGGTTGAGGAGGAAAAAATTTTGGTTTGCGTGCAAAACATTTTATTTTGTGAATATATGGTAGAAAATTAGTATGAAAAATAGAGTGTTGAAATAAAGAAAGTCAAACAGATGCAAAGTCATCTGTCTATGCTCAAAAATGTGCGTGTATATTTTGTTAGTTTGCTCTCTGAAAATGGAAAATTGGATAGGAACTTTCAGTTCAGCAGCAACTAGACAAATAGAAAGATTTCAGATTTGTCCCCTCTACGGATCATCCTCAAGATAATTTACTTGAAACCTTCTCAAGACGTTGATGTTGGAATCAAATTCATTTGGAAATCTTTTGTCCCTCACAAAACTATGGTGTTGCTATGACTGGTCTCAGCATTGGGAAATGTAATTCCTTGTGGATGACCCTCAACAATCTTACTTCAGAAGTGAAGATCAACATTACCAAGACCAATAATTTGTGCTTCACACCTCAAAAGACATTTACTAGTGTGGGAGGTTAGTAGGGGGTGAAACAAAGTCTTCTATGCTTACATGGACATAGATGAGATTCGGTATAAGGTTATCAAGAGATTAGATCCTATGGGTGTCAACATATCACTTCATAAATATATGCATCAATCAAGTTCATAAAAATGTGAAGAAAAAATACGAAACAAACATAATGCAGTACGCAGACACCAAGTTCAAACTTGGGAGCGACTTAATACACAGTTTGCAAAAAGGTCATAAGATCCACATACCCTTGAATGAATTCATTTAGCTGCGGCCATAACTCATCGTCCCTCAAACTGTTTATCTTCACTGAGATTTTATCGACAACTTGAATCGCAATTCTAATTTTTGTAGATAGACTCCTAACTAGAGCTCTGGTTTCATCGATTTTTTGAGCCTCGGCACCCCTTTCATCTAAACGCTTCAGTTTATTTGACTTCCTATCATGGAGGACCCTCATTTTCTCCTCAACCTGCAAAAGCATGAGCATACATAAGACTATGCAGTTGCATCTCCACTAGTTAAACTTTTAGGTTGGTGATCTAAATGTGATAAAACACATTTTAACTCCACTGTGCCCACACACAAGGACACAAGAAAATAGATCCCCATGAGTGACCTATGCTCAATGATCAACCGACAAGATTACGGTTTCAATATTCACTAGTCTACAAAAGTTCTATGACAGATTAATCTGATTAGACAAAGCCATAAAATATCAATCTTGCCTCAATGGAATCAGGAGATCCATGCGAATAACTAATGAACTTCAAAAAGAGGTTGACATATAGTCGGTACATAATTAATAGAGCAACTAATGCAGAGGACATTAGTTGCACAAATACAAATAACAGAACATGGTGTCAATTACAGGAATTATCAGTGTACCTTCACTTCTTCATACAGTTTCTTCTCCCACAGGTACAGCTTATGCAAAGTGGAAGAAATGTTTCCAGAGCCCGAACCCACAATTTGATCATCTAAGTTAGGATCAGCATTTTCATTATCTGAGCTTTTGGAAGTCAATGTTTGCGACGCTAGCCCAGGCATCTGCAATATCTTGGAAGAAACTGCCCCAAAAATAGCCATAAGTTTAAACGTTAAAGAGATATCAAAGCAGGTCAAATATACTCGGACTTGATTTTCCACTACAAAATTACAAGAACTCAAGGCCTCCATGTAATAAATTAATTAATTGTATATCAATTAATTCTTTGCAGACAAACAACAAAAGACAATTTTATTCTGGAAGTAATACAACTAAGCATTAAATATCAGCATATCAATTGCAGAGATGAGAAAAATAAATAAATAAACACACACACACACACACACAATCTTTACCATGATGGCCGCCATGTTTGTGCTTATAGGGAAGCTTCCCGACCTCAAGTAACTTAGAAAGTTCGCTTCCAGATTCTGAAGCTCGCATAAATTGAACCTGAATTTCTTTTACAACCTCGGAATCAACCTTGAAACCACCCCGAGCCTTAAATCCAGCCACATTTCCCCGATCTTTCGAACTGTCCTCATCATCAACCACCTTTTTATCCACCATATGCACTTCATACTCCACTGGATCACTCTCCATCCCGGCGCTTGCCTTTGCCTTGTACCTTAACTCATCATCGTTCTGCACCCTCTCATCCTCCACCTCATTGGCCGCTCCAGCTGCTCCTGCCTTCGAATAACTACTCCTGCCGCTATCCACAAACTTCTGATTTCCGTGAACTTCCTTCACGACTTCATCATCCTCATCTTCCAAATCAGGTATTCCCTCTTCCTCCCTCACTTCCCTCGAGTCTAGGCTTGGCGTGTAAGACGTATAATACTTCTCAAAGGTATTGAACGGGTTCAAAAAATCCCAGGTCGAACTACTTGGTGGTGGCGGTGGCGGTGGCGGTGGCGGTGGTGCCGCTTTTGAACTCGACGTAGAAGCTGCCCCATCAGGCAGAGATGAAAAGCCGTTGTAACGCGCCGGTGGTAAAAATCCTCCTCCAGCACCCATATACGGATAATTGCCGTAATTATCAATATTATTATTATTATTATTATAATAAGGAGACGAAGATGGGTTCTGAATATTAGTTGCATAAGGATAAGAAGAGGAATTAGAAGATTCACCCATATATATAGTTTCTGGGATCATCGGCCGTTGCTCATACACTACAGATGGTGTCGGTTGCTTCTTCATATAATTTTCATTCATAAAGCTGCCGCCTCCCTGAAAAGCTTCATAACCAATGGGACCACCATACGGATAAACCGGGGACGGCGCATCATGATGATGTAGCGATTCAGAACCGGAATCCTCTTCGTCTTCGGAGTCAAAGTGAAGATGCGACCCCGAGTCGGAGTGAGAGTGAAGGTGGTGAACCTTTTCCGGCGGCGAACCAGAAGGTTCAGGTAGGTCACCTTTCCGTTGAGCAGGAAGGTTGAGAACCGGCGGAGACGGTCCCGGATTGGAACCATCAGTATCTTGATTGAAAAATCGATCGAGCGAAACGCCGACGTCCTTAAGAGAGTGAAGATAAGCCGCGTGGGCTTGAGCCAAGGCGTAGCGTTGGTGTATGGCTTCGTCTAGGAAGGCACACCGCTCCCGGCACAAATTCAGCGCCGGTAAGTCATCGAGCTTTGAGCTGGCACAACCCATCAAATTTAATTTACAGTAAAAATCAAGAATGAAATTAGATCGAGAAAGAAAGCATAATCGAAATTGGGGTGAAAAATATTTAGGGTTGGAGAAAAAGATGAGATTGGGAAAAAGAAAAGGAAAAGAGAGAGGGAATCTTTTTGTGTGCCAGAGGTGAGTTTGTCGTCGGTTTGTATGTATTATGTGTAGAATAAAAGAGAGAAAGTGGAGGGGAAGAGAGGGCCACAGCCACAGGGGTGTTTCCACAGTGAGTCGGTCACTGAGTGTATGGATCGTCGGTATGACTGAGTGAGTCAGCCTACAATACATATACTGTTATTTTCATATGTATTTTAATATTATTCAACTGTACTAATAATTCTATGTAACAACTTTTTATTTGAAATAATAATTTGCTGTAATTTCATAGTCGCAAATAAAATTAAGAGGTGGACTCAAAAAATTCGCTCCATTACATGACGTTGCATCTCGATCTGCAACTAATGTAAGAACGGACTTCTTAGACTAGGTGTTTCGATACATGATAGGTGATAAGTATATTAGGATCAGTGACGGATTTAGACGGACGGGTCCGGGCTTTACCTTAATCCCCTCCTAATCCATTTGAAGTCTGTATGGGCAAAAAAATTAATTAATTACATATAAAATAATTTTTTTGTAATTTTTTTTTTCACATGTTAGTCTTGTTTAAATAAATAAATAAATAGTTTGATCCTAAATTCATCCATCCTTACTGGAGCAAGAATGGTGGTGACTAAAATTATAAATCAAAACTTCTATTTTTAAAATTAGATATACGAAGAATGCGTAACAATAGCTAGACTTATACAGTTTTGTGTTTGAGGCCTGATTATGAAATTATAATTATAAATTTGGTATCAATTTGTAACTTTGACGCATGTAGCTGTCTCATAGTCATAACAATTAACAAACTTTACGGTAATTATATTTAAAAAAATCACATACGTTTTGGCATTTAATTATAATATTAATTTCAATGATATACGTAATCAATCCATAAATAAAAATCTGGATTAAAAAACATATAATTAATTACATTTTCTTGTTATTTAATAATATACTAAGAAGAGCCCTTTATCGAGTTATGTGATTTAATTATAGCCTATGTTTGTCATCCATTTTTTCAAAATTCTTTTTTTCTCAAATTCATTTTTAACTATGTATTTACAAAATAAAATATTTTATAAATAAATTAAAAAAATTTAATTTTTAATCATACATTCTCTTAGAAAAATCATTATTTTGAAATAATATATTTTCTCCAAAAAAAAAAAAAAATGACAGGTTGAAAAGGACACATGTGTAGGGCTGGCTGGCTGACTAGTCGGTCAAAAAGAAAATTGAGTGATCACTTATTCATTCATAATGCGCGTCTCTATTTGTAAAGCTACAAATTAATTGAGATGACTTTTCAAATTACTCTATTTATTTTCTAACACTAGATGTGAGATGTAGGGGTGTTAAAGGTGGATGGTCTCGTTCAACTGATCGATCCGTTTTTTTTAAAGGTCTTAATATGGTTTCATATTCAGTCATAATTGGAACTTTTGAATTAAAAAAAAAATTTACATTTTATTTTGAAAGAAAGATTATCGGATCTTTTAGTTTTACTTACATTTTGTTGATCGTTTACTAAGGTAAATCAATCCATTAATCGACATGGATTGAATTGAATTAGATCGAAACAGACTGATTTTGGTCTTTTCATTCAATTTTAAGGATAATTGCAGTAGAAGTTCCAAACCTTTTAAACAGTAGCAGATTTTCTCATAACATTTCAATCGTTACAGCCTTCACCACAAACATTTCAAATCGTAACAGTTGATGCCCCAATGGGCGGTTTCCATCCGATCCATCGTTAGTTGACCCCAAAAAATTAATTTTGATCACATTTTAATCAATTTTAAAATGGCAAAACGGTAATTTAATATTTTTTTCATTTAATAATTAAAAACTTAAATCAAAATCAAAAACAAAAAAATAAAAATAAAAGAAAAAAACCATCTTCTTCATCAACCCACAACCCCTCAAGATTGTAGTAATAAGGTAGGATACTGTGAAAAGATGGAAATAAAATAGGGACCGTTCATCATTCAGTCAAAGATTATATAATGGAGTATGTAGTAATAATACAACAATCATGCATCACAGGAACCAGGTTATATCTTTTCAAAATGGTCTACTCTATTGGTTAAACTAAAATATTCACATTCGTCATGGTGACATGTCCAATTTATATTTTTCGTCTTGCTTGAACCCTATTTTTTGTGCAAAATATATTTTAAAAATAATAGATTGATGGAGAATGTGTGGTTAAAAATGAAGGAAAAGTTTTGAATTACGTGCAATATTATTTTATTGAAAAATATATGGTTGAAAAAATAGAGAAAAAAATGTATTTTGGAAAAAAATTGAAATATTCGACTAGCTTTTTATCAAGTTTATGTTGCGATCGCTACCTCAAGGTGATTGATGTTGGTTAACTTTTTAAGGGCAATTTTATGAACTAAACCAAAATGGGTGATTTATGACAATGAAAGCAACATAATTATTAGAGAAAATCAAGTCCTGGGTTTTCATTATTATAAATGTCAATGATTTCATCGTAATTCAGCCTAATAATGTTGGAAACATGTGAGATAGAATCAACCAAAAGGAAAACCCGATTTTCAAATATCTTTTGACGTGAGAAAGTAAAAAGTAGATAAAAATTACAGGAGATGCTTTTTTTCCTACCACATTCCTAGCTTCTTCCTCATCTTTTACTATACATTGTTTTGAAATTAAACCACATTAAAAGAAATTAGGTTGGTGTGTTGATAAGAAGACTGGTGCATTTTCCTAAAGATTTTGGCTACAGAAACCATATATGGGAACGTGATCAAGATCGACTTTGCTTCCAATTTTGTAGTAGACAAGAAAAGACCGTGCCTGACTTTCTAGAAATGATCTAAAATCTGCCGTCGGCTTTTTTTTTTTCTCAAACAAGATATTTTAGACTGGGTTTTGCTATTTATACATTAAAATTGTACATAAGGGGTTACACAGTATGACGTCGTCAAGGAAAAAAATTTGATAAAAAAGTTGATTCTGTTTTAAACAGACAGCTGTTGAAGTACCACGTGACATTATGTAACACATAATGTAATTCATGATATACATGTAGTAAGATTCTTTTAGACAACATTTTAACCAAGGGCGAAGGTTTGGGCACTAGACGCAATTTTATTTTATTTTTAAAATGTACAAGTTCAGTATAATTTTTTTCCCCCGACTCTGCCCCCTTTTTTAACTAGAGAAAATTACATAAAAACAGGCATTTAAGTTTTCAAATTCAAAAATTATATCTGAAATTTATTTAATCAAAAATCAGATATTAATTGAATTATTAATTATATTAATCCCAAATCATTATCTCTCTCATCTTTCACAGACACGCCTTCCTCGGACGTCTCCCTCACAGACGCGTCTTTCTTCCTTACTCGTCTCCCTCACAGACACGCCAAAGGCTGCACTGCTCCTCCATTCCCCTCTCTATACCCTCTCCCTCACAGACCATGTCGCTGGAGACCTGCTATCTCCTTTGCCATTCTCCTCTCTTCTCCTTTCTATCGCAATCTGGTACGCAACGGCGCGCCCACCGACGTTGCTCTTAATATGACAGTGGTTGATCCACAACGGATAGTTGTGGTGGTTGTATGGCTGATGTTTGCTGATGGTTGCTATTGTGTTTTTTCTGTCAAATGAGGGTTTTATGGAGAGAGCAATGCAGTGTACAATAACATGGTAAAGCACGGGGTGTTGGAGGTGTTGTGGTGTTGGTGGAGGTGTTGTGGTGTTGGTAGTTGTGTTGTGGTGATGGCGATGGTAGGGGTGATTCTAATAATTTTTGTTGAGAGTATATTGGATCTAATAGTGGTGGCTTTGTTGGTGGTGGTGCTGTGGCGGCGGTGGCAGTAGTGGAAGTGTTTGTGACCAAGTATTGGTGGTCGATTAGATCGGGGATGGAATGTTTGGTGTATGTGACCAATTATGTGATTCATTGTGACTAACTATTAAACTGTGAAATTAAAATTCGACAATTTGTGACTAAAAAATAATTTGTCTTCAAGAAATTTGAAAATATATGACCGATAGATAAATTGTGACCTATAATTTTTTTAATCCGTGACCAATGAAGTAAATCGTGACCTATAAAAATTTTTATTTGTGACCTTGAAATAATATATACATCAATTAATTTGATAATATGTGACCAATAAATAAGTTGTGATATATAATTATGTACATGTGATTATTAATTGTATAATTGTAAATTTATTATATTTAAATAATAAATATTTTTAATTAATTAGCTAAATACCTGAATTTTGCATTTTTTAAACTTAAAATTTGAATTTTACATTTGGGAAACTTAAGATCTGATTTGTGAATTCTTCCCTTTTAACTATGGACTAGAACAATCTTTCATATACATAGTAATACATGATATGGTGCACGCACAATCATAAGCATCTAAATTAAGTGTGGCGTTGTCTTCCATATATGCTCTAAAATGAGTCTGATATCATTTGTTGGACTTAAGAGATTCCTTTAAGTTGAAGCCACGTAAAGAATTTAGGGGAAAAAAAAAAGATTTTCGACGGATCCAATACGATCGGCCGCGGAGGCTCGTCGAGTGCTAGGTCTGCCCCAGTTGATCACCAAATGAAGAACATATTGTCGCTATTTATTGATATGTTTGGTATTTATCCATGTTAAAAACTACATCAAAATAACTTTGGGTCCAGACATATATAAATAATAAACATGTTAATTAAATATTGGGTAGGGATAATGAGTACTTCATATTCCGAAAAAGACTAGAAATTTTCTCTTCACAATCACATTATCTTCTATGCATTAATCGTTCTTTACGCTTCGTTACTTCACCTTATAGAATGATTAAAATTGCATTATTTAGGTTTGTGGAGTTTTAACGATTCTTTTTTAAGGATACATTTTGACATTGTTTATGAAGATTATAGATAAGAAGTAGCATTACCTGACCATTAATGAAAAACTCATTAGTTTTCATTTGTTACTTGACAACTTGTATATATCTTTTTAATTGTCGGAAGTTCGATTTATTCTTCATATTTTTGAAATATTTCTCTTAAAATTGAGGATCGCCTCATTATTGAGTATTAGATAATTAACTTTAGGATTGGAAGCAGTATAAGTACCAAATATGTTGATAAACTATTAGTGATTAACAGTTCGTCGGAGTCCATATATCGTCTCATTTTGGTTGTACCTTCAATAAAATTTTGACAAGTCAAATTGTAGTGAACTGTCAAAATTTTATTTATTGAAGAGAAAAAAAAAAAAAAAAAATCTGAACTCGTTCATTACGGTAAATGTAGTTCTTCAATCGAAAATATAACAAATCTCATTTTCTAATCTCTTTTAATATTTCTTACAAAGTTAGCATGATAAAATTGACTAATATTAGTCTTTTTCCTCCCTTCTTCCTTACCGTTTCCTGGTATATCAAGTAATAATGGGTAGGTGTGACCATTTGAAAAAAAAAAAAGGCATGAATTTTTCCTAAAGTATCTAGAAATTAAGATATTTGACTATTGTGTACAGAAAATATATAGAAACGTGTTCGAGATATACTTTGCTTCCAATTTCATAGTTCACAACAAGTGACTTTTCTTGATTTTACTAGAAATCACCTAATCTCACCTCATTGATTATTCCCAGAGCTACGAACGGATTATAAGGTTGAATTTATTACCTTTCGTTTGCCCAAATTTATAAATCATTTATCAATTATTAAACTTCTTTTTTCAGTGACATATTTTAATGGACCATCAAGATTATTCACCACATATTTCTATTTATTATAAAATTAAACCATTTATAAGTTTTTCCCAGAAGGAGGCTTGGGTTCAAAATTCAACTCAATTGTTAATGGAATATTTGTGTTATTCTTCCCCATGTGTACAGGCGGAACGTAGATAGCTTGATTGGTGGGCTAAAATACTCGACTCGCCCTCTACGAGTATCATCATACAACTAGTCCTTGTTCAATGAGTATCATCATACAACTAGTCAAGAAAATTAGTTATAACTATCGTACTAGGATTATCTAACCAGAATATTCAAATTAAATATTTTAGGTGATTTAGTTGTAGCTGGTCAATCGACTGAAACATGCTAGTGTTAAAGCCATGCTCCCAAAATGGCACGGGATAACTCGATTGAGCCCTTCTACGAGGCCCAAGTCGATCTTCCGGCAAAGGTGGGAAGGAGAGGAACGCTAGTTGTTATAGTGGAAAGAGCATCATGATGCATAATATATACAATAAACATTAATTGAATAAGAACAAAAGAGTCTAGTTTTATATAATAATTTCTCAATAATATAATCATTATGATCACAACTCTCGTAAAACATTCAATCAAGCTCTACATTATCTAACTAGGGCCCACACATACTATATCTTTGTTAGGACTTCCTCAAATGTTGTGGGATTCCTCTATGCAACTACATAGCTAAGTTTAGAGCACGACTATAAATTCTTTTTAGAATAAAACTATTTGTACACCCAAATGTTTATACTGTTGGAATTTGGTTTAAAAATTTAAAATAAATTTTAGTTAAGTATGGAAAAGTGATTTTCATGTCAATTTTAACCAAATATTCAGATTTGATCCGATAGTCAAATTACGAATATAAATAGACTAATTTATTTTACTCATTGGTCGTGATATATTTGGAATCTCAANATAAATTCTTTTTAGAATAAAACTATTTGTACACCCAAATGTTTATACTGTTGGAATTTGGTTTAAAAATTTAAAATAAATTTTAGTTAAGTATGGAAAAGTGATTTTCATGTCAATTTTAACCAAATATTCAGATTTGATCCGATAGTCAAATTACGAATATAAATAGACTAATTTATTTTACTCATTGGTCGTGATATATTTGGAATCTCAAAATCAATTCCGGATGAATGAGAAATGCGGTCCAAAGTTGGATAGGAAAGATGATAAAAGGATTGAAAAAATGCTAACTCTATCGCTCGATTATCGCTCGAGCGACAATCTAACTACAAGTGAGCGAGAGAAGTTATGATAAAAAGATGTCACGTCGCTCGAGCCAGAGACCGCGACAGGCTAGCGACAATAAATGTTGCGACCTTTGGCAAATGTTGTTGAGTTTGGAGCGAGACACTTCACTCACGACCTTTCCTTCTCTATATATAAGACTCTTTGGACATCCATTATGCGTCCCATATCATTTTTGCATTAATCATTATATCAAAACTCTTGCAAAATACTCTCAAGTCATTCCAAAACCATTTTCTTGTAGAAAGAAAATTATCGTTACAAATTGGTTGTTGCTTGTGGTTTGAAATACTTCTACCACAAGTTGTATCCGTTGTATTTTGAGAGACAAGTACTGTAGTCTATTAGCACCGTTGTGGGGCAATATTGTTTTAAGGAGAAAGTGTTTTCACTTGCCTCGAATTTTGATCTTAACCTTATTTTCCTTTTCCTTACCTTCTTTCTTTCCATTTGCTAGAGTTTAATTACGCTCTTGCAAATTAAACTTAAATATTTTCTAAATATTTTCTTTATCTAAACAACCATTTACATATACTAACACATCAACATTTCAACATTCTTAAGACAATATCGTTTGTTTGCGGTTGTTGTTGAACATCTTTTCTTCATCTTTGGAATAATCATTTGTGTGCTATTCATTTCTTTTATTATTTTGTACTTTTAACTTCTGTTTATAACATAAATGAATATTGTTAAGACTACTTTTAGTCAAATAACAAATGGTACAAATCATGTGGTTCCGCCTTTGGTCATACCTATATAAAACTCTCACATTCCACATGGGAAAAAATTGAAAAAGTTTGCAGGTGTGGATTTTAAAAGATGGCAACAAAGGATATTGTTTTATGTTACTACTTTAAATTTGGCAAAGTTCCTAGAAGAAAGGGATCCTGCTATACAAAAAGGAGAAAATAATCGTAAAGTGGATGCATGGAAGTATTCGGATTTCCTTTGCAAAAATTATATCCTAAATAGATGGGACAATACACCTTATGGAGTGTACAGTTCAATGGACTCGGCCAAGAATCTATGGGATTCATTGAAAAAGAAGTACAAGACCGAAAATGTTGGAACGAAGAAGTTCATTGTTGGGAAGTTTTTGGACAACAAAATAGTATACTTGAAAACCATAATAAGTCAAGTACAAGAAATTCAAGTTTTACTTCATGATATATATACTGAAATGATGGAATTGAGATAGTCCTTCCAAGTTCCAGCCATCATTGAGAAACTCCCTCTTACGTGGAGAGATTTCAAGAACTATATCAAGCACAAAAGCAAAGGGGATGAATTTGGAGGAATTGATATTCCGTTTGAGGATCGAGGTAGACAATAGAAACACCGAAAGGAAATCTATTGTTCAACTTGAAGTAAATTTTGTTTAAACTGGTTCAAAAGTTGTCAACAAGAAACATAAGATCTCTGGTGTTGTACCAAAAAGAGACTACTCCAAGAATGCCAAGAAGTTTAAAGGTAATTATTATAATTGTGGAAAAGTCAAGCATCACTCTAATGAATGTCGAAAGCCTAAGAAAAATGTACAAGCAAATGTGGTTGAAAGAGACATCTCTTCTAAAAGGATACAAAAAATGAATCTTTCAGCTGTCGTTTCTGAATGTAACAATGTTGGAAATTCAAAGGAATGGTGGATTAGTAATGGTGCTACCCGTCACAATTGTACAGATAAGATTATTTTTTCTAACTACAAAGACTTAATTGGAGAACAACTTTTTATGAGAAATTATGCAAGTTCTAAAGTTGAAGGATATTGGAAAGTAACTTTAAAGATGACATCAGATAAAGAGCCCATCCTCAACAATATCCTACATGTACCAAACATTCGTAAAAATCTTGTATCCGGGTCTCTACTTAGCAAAAATAGCTTTAAACTTGTATTTATATCCAATAAAATTGTATTCACTAAGAATGAGATGTATGTTGGTACTGGATACCTATGTAATGGAATGTTCAAAATGAATGTTCTTAAAATTGTACCGAAACAAAGCATTATGAATAA
>CAIGRK010394199.1:0-12531 GCA_903798315.1 Fraxinus greggii | reverse complement strand
TTTTCAACCGGATATTATTCAATAAAATAATATTTTTCATCACATCAATAACTTTTCCTTCTTTTTCAACCACACATTCTCCATCAATCTACTATTTCAGAATACATTCTTCCAAAATAATATAGCTCAAACACACCCTTAGTAGCATAACAGTCCAAAACATTTTTAGAAATTGTAGTATGTTTCACATCACAAAATAACATATATTGAAACCTAATTTATTTGTTCCAAAATTTTATATTTTTTCAGCTATACTTCATCAAACTTAAGTGACATATTCTATGCATGTTTGGCAAAGCTTTTATTAAACTATAAGTTGTGGATTCTACAAAATGTGTGAATAATAAGTAAATAAAAGTAGATAAAAGCTGTAAGCTCTGCGCGATAGAATTTAACCAACTAATAAGCAATTTAAAGCTTTGCCAAACATGCATGTTATGGTCTACTCATAATGAAAGGTAGAATTGTAGCTGGGATCCCAAACCTTTCAAAACATTGCTAACTATACCCAAATCTTTCATTTTTACAGTTGGGGTCCCAAACCCTTTATTAGCTGGAGGACAAATCCATTATAATTGACCACAAATTAAAAAATTAACCTATTTTGATCAATTAAGTGAAGGGTGAAATTGTAACTTTACATTTTTCTCAAATAAAATAATTAAATTAAAAACCAAAAAGAAATGAGAGAAAAGAGAAATATGCACCCTTTCCCCACCCACCCTCGACTTCATCTTCCCCAACCCCCCACTCCTACCGAATCCAATCCAACCCTAAATGAAAATCAGATCAAAGCTTCAATTCACTGTCACCTGTGGATGACATTTTTGGCGCAAAATATAAACATTTTTAGGGACCAAGATGGGGAAGAGGACAAGCAACGCTTCGGGAATATCCATTGGTTATGGGAAACTATGCACTAGCGTACGTTAGAGAAATACAGGGGGGCATTTTTCAAGGTGGGAAGCTAAACAATGCCCATCTTCAGGCATCTACTTGCGGCAAACACTTCACTGCTTATGATTTGGATAATTGGGATGTAGTTATTCGCTTTGGATTTAATGCTTATGTAAATAATTGAAATTTATATTTGTAATGAAGAGTTTCTAAACTAGAAATATGAGACGGAAATGGGTTGTTTTTTTCCACCAAAATGCCTGCTTCATTTTTTGCTCCCAATCCTAATCCAACAAATTGCTTTGCAAATCCTATTTCATTTGAAGTCACAGCACAGCGCCTGGCACCACCTACGGACGCGAAGGACGTGTATGCTGGATCGACATTTTCCATGTCGCCTTTGCCTCATGCTCTACCTTTACCTTCCATCTTCAACAACAACAAAAAACAAGAAGATGATGGGTAATCAAATTTCATACGTCTCAATGAAATAAAAAACTCCTAAAATCTGGCCTGGAATCGAAGCAAACCGGCGTCTGGGTATAAATTCACTAGCAAGGCCCCAATTCTCACTTTTCACGGCCATCATTGGACAGAGATTTCTTCCACACCTTCGACTGTGGCCGGCAGTGGTTTTGGGGGTCAGGTCGGATCGGGGTGAAAAAGATGGCTTTCATATTTTATTTTTCATTTCTCTTTGGTTTTTATATAATTATTTTAATTTTTCTTTTTGAGTATATATAAAGTTACAACTTTAGCCTTCACTCAACTAGTCAAAATTGGATTTATTTTTTTTTGGTTTTGCGGTCAATCAATGGGTTTGTCCTCCTAGTGCAATCAAGATAAAAGTTTTGGGACCCCAACTATAAAAATGAAAGGTTTGGGGGTAGTTTGCAATATTTTGAAAGTTTTGGGATCCCAACTGCAATTCTCCCTAATAAAAATAAGCAGTTTTTAGTAATTTAAGTTTTGAATTTTTAGTTTCAAGAGCATTAAAAATTCTTATTGTTTGAGTAAGACTGTAAAAACAATATTGGTGTAAATTCAATTGGCAGTCTGATGCCTACTATACCGAACTTCAGAAATCAACAATAATGTCAGTGCTGCCAAACGTAAGGGAATCCGAATAACATACACTTGAACCAGCATGGAATTTCATTCATTAAGAACAAGAATTCAACAGCTTAAACTGCAACACTTGTATCTTTGTCTTCACAATCAATCCAAAACCAGTAGATGCAATGCATAATTCAGCAGTTACGTGGAATGATGCTATTTTGATCACAATAAAGCAAGCATATTTGGGAGAAGCTGTTTGAGAGAATTGTTGAAGCAGTGAATCATCGTTAGCTCCCTTCCAGTCAGTAAGAATTTAATTATAAATTGTATTGAACGAAGGAGATCCACGCTAGCAGTTAGGCTAACAATTTTGTGTCCATTACCTTAACTAAAACTCGAAAACTAAAATAACTTGAGGTGAAACACAAGTGTTTCTCGACATTAATATTCCTTAATATACATGGCAGCCTCTTAAGGCTCACGGACTAACTAGAGTACCTATCTTCTTGTCTCATTCCCATCCTCTTCTTCTCTATCCCTTCTCTTCCACAAACTTCAGGATGGGCATGCTCTATTCATATAATCAGACCATAAAGATAATACTTAGAATTGTACAAATATGTATGTTGAATTTCATACTTAAACATTCGCATAAATGTCGTTATTCCCACCTCAGTTAATCACTCAACTTCCAAAAGATGGTCTCCAACGGTTACCCTTATTTCCATTCATATGAAGAAGGTAGAACGTTCCTGTGTCTGTAATAGTAGGTGTTAAATACCTGTACTTACCTATATATAAGGAACTAATGTCCTTCCTATCAAATCATTTCTTCCTCTTCCTTTACTCTGCCCCTTTGAGCAATTTTCCTGGTGTCCTAGTTTATCCAATTGATTTCCCTGAGGAAATCCTTTTAGCACATAGCATAAGGAAAACATTTATGTTAATATTGTGCCTGCTTCCGTTTCTTACCAAAAACCCACCTTTTCAATGCAGGGGATCTCCCAAATAAGAGAAAACTCCAAAAACCATCAAATAGGAGAATTTCTTATAGTAAACCGCAAGAGAAGAAGACTAAATTATATGCTAAATGCTTAATGAACAGAAGAATTCTAGATAGGATTGAATTAAGCCCTTTAAATTCCAGAAAAGCTATGGTACAATGAGGTTTAGAGGTTTAATATCACATATGACGCAACGGGAAGAGAATGATGTCGAAGGTTTTCTATGAAGATTTCCGACATCTGTTGACGCAATCTAAGATTCTTTGTAAAATTGGGTTAAATAAGATTTGATTTGTATATGATTTACTTCTGAAATTTAATTAAGATTATAACGGTTTAGATGTGATGTTAGCTTACAACTGGAATTGATTAAGAAATGTTTATAAAGGAAATTTACTGAAAAAGATGCTAGGTGTATCTCAATAAAATAAGGTTGAGAACACCAGATTAGGGTCAATTTTTTGGGGAACAAGTCACAGTTTTTGTTTCATTCAAAAGACTGGCAAATTCTTACCTTGCACTTGCCTTTCTTAGATTTGTCTTCCGTATTTCCTCCAACTCTGGTTAGAAAACCACCCCTTGAACGAGCCAAATTCTTACCTTGCACTTGCCTTTCTTAGATTTGTCTTCCATATTTCCTTCAACTCTGGCTAGAAAAACCACCCTTTGAACAAGCCTTTTTCTGCCTTTTTCCTCTTCTTCAACTTGAGTACTGATTCAAGAGTTCTATTGTCAAGAAATTCATCAAGTGCATTCAGCTTCAGTAAGCTAAGGTCTTCTTCATTTCCTTGTGATCGTGAGTACTTTTTTCATAATAATGGCTCAGGATCTACAATCAATATTACGGTTTTGTACATGTATAAGAAGAATTTTCAAGTTATTAGAATGTTTGGTAATAGACAGAAGTGGACCAAGCTTATTATCTATCAATTAGTTGAAATATTGTTATGATTTTATTTAGTTAGTGGTATGTAAATTTCTGTAAGATGGTGATAAACATGTTCGTATAAGGTTTGGAATGTTTAGAGATGGTTAGAGACTTGATACATAAAGAAGAAAACAGACACTATGGGGCTTAGAGGAATGGATAAGAGAGATATATATCAAATTAAATTTGAGACAAAAATCTTCTTCAGTTGAATGATTAAATTGCATATTTAGCTCGTTATATTGATGTGATTAATTTGTAGTGATTTGATAAGGTTAAGGTGTGATTAAATTTGTAAAGCAGCAATGATTACTACAATTAATCCCTAAAGAAGCATGGATTTATGCAATTGGCTTCGAGTGTATAGACCCATGCATGGAGGTGAATATGATAAGAGTGCATGTGAACACTCTTTGTGTGGGTTCTTTCATTGTGATCTCATCTGAATGGATGTGATAGTTCACACCTCACTGTGGTTTAATTATCTGTAGTAGTTTTTACTGTTGATGCTAGGAGAGAAGAAGATTGGATTACAGTACAGAAAAAGCTACGTGCAGAATGCATGTTCAAGCACTTTGAACATGTTGAACAGACTTTATTGACAGAATGGAATCCTTCAAGTTGAAGCTTTTACACCTGGGCTAATGACAGTAGGAGGGAAGGGCAAATGGAACTATAACAGCAACAACACAACTCTCTGCAACTCATATGCCCCTTTACTACTTTCTGGATCTCATTTTAATATTAAGTACCAGTTCATTGGCAACACGTTAGCACATTATTTTCACATGCCCCTCCCCTGTTAGCAGGGAAAAAAAAAAGTCACTTTACTTCTAGACCACCTTATCATCAAACTTGGATCAATCCAGACTAACACCCACTAAAGCAAGACTAATCTTAGTGACCTTTTTAGAAGCTTCTCCAATAAATTAGACGAGTATAACAAGTAACGGAAGAGGGGACACTTTTTTAGGATAACTATTTCAAGAAATGAGAACATAATAGGAACAAAAATATATTTTACAACAAAAATGTTAAAGAGGGAAAAATGGTGAACGTCACAGAACCTGAAGAAAAAGGCATGTAGAAACATTACCAGACCTTCATGTCTAGAATGTTGATGCAATAAAATTTGTTTATTGTCAGAAAATACGTATCAACCTTTTATCAAAAAACTGCATTATGTGCTCAACACGACCATAACATAATGCAAATTAAGGTCGCATGAATACACAAACATAATCAAAATAAATGGTAATGATGAAATGGAAATTAAACCAGTAAACATAAAAGCTGAAGATAAAATTTTTGTTTCTTTCTTGCAAATTGAAAAAATTCTTCATAGCTGACTACTGTTTAAATTAAAAAACAAAAGGAAGGAACTTGTACCTAACCTTATCCATGTACTCAGTATACCTCTCTCCAAAGGTCTCTAGCATCAAGGCCTCCTCTAATTTTGCTTTTTGCCCATAGTACATAACACAAACGGCAATGATAAACAGTGCACTCATTGGTGCTCTGAGTGCAATGAAGTATGTAACAAACAGGAGCATCGTTGATGCATAGATTGGGTGGCGAAGAAACCTGTATGGCCCAAACTGGACAACAGCCGTGGGCACAACCACCTTCTCAGAATACTTGGCCAAATACAAGGTGGAGTGATACTGCATGAACAAGGTCAACATGATCAAAAGCCAAATACCCACATTGTTCCACCCACCAGGAATTAGATGCAGTTCTGTCCCTTCACGTGCTGCCAGCCAATGTCCAACCATCACTCCAATGCAAAACAGAAGCTTTTGCCAATTGGGCAGACTAATGTCCCACTTTGTATTGTGCTTCCTAGGATAATAATCGCCATATAACCGCTTTCGGACACTCACATTGAGGAAAAAGAAATAATGGTACACAACAAAGAACACAAAGGGCCATCCTTCCAGAAAGCCATTAAAATGAGCAGGCGGGACTAATGTTAGCCAAGTGAAAGCTGAGGTAACGATGGCAAGTTGCTCTAGTACACTGGCTTCACCCCTTAAATGCTTGTTAAGGCTATAAAGACCATAAATCGCAAGACCAATTGCTACTAACCATGGCCAAAACAACCACGTCCAGCTAAAATACATCCAGAAAAATGGGCTGAATAGTAAATTCAGAGTCCATTTTGAAGCTGCAATTGCAATAGAGAATATCAAACACCACTTGCAAATGTCAACCGGCGTCAACTGCAAAAGGGTTGCTTTCAAAGACACAATATTGAAATTTCTGAGACTTTTCAGCAAGGGGTTCTCTGAGTCAGCACCCGTTGCTTCAGAACTCGAATACGAGCATCTGAGCAGGTGGAAATGATTAGTAACTCCAGAATTTGCAGCAGATAACGGCGATGGAAAACATGACTGTAAACGAAATGAATTATCACAACTCTTCAGTGATAACCCGAGTCGGTTGCCGGACTTGGACGCAAGTAAGACAGAGCAATTTAAAGGGGTTCTGATAAGCTTAAGATTGTTCTGGGCGAGGGATTTTTTAACAGATAATTTTTTGTCTTCGAATTGTTTGTTGAAAGGTCTGAATGAGGTTACCCAGTGTTTGGGCGAGAACGTAAACCCACAAGGTGTGACTTTTGAGCATACCAAAGAAGTAGCTGCTTCCATGGTGCAATGTTGGTGTTCACGGTGAGAGCTGAGCAGCGTGGGCGCTTACTTGTACATGAAAATCCGATCAGCAAACTGAATGGGTTTCTCTACTAATGTGAAAGTGAAACTCCGATCAACTGCTGATGGCCATCTCCAATTCGATCAAAACAAATCGCTGGCCAAAAATATTCATGTTTTATCTCTATACATTGGCAACTTTACAGGATGAATAAACCCTAGACAGCCAATTTGGCTCGGTGAAAAAGCAGATAAAATTGAATACGAAAATTGCAGTGGCAGTCCTGAATCTTTGTGCACTTTTGAACCTCCATCCCTCAATTTTTGTTTGCCCCGTTTGGTGTAGATTAAACGTTTGCAAAAAATTTAAGTCAAAATCGATAATTAATTTTAACCACATATTTTATTAAATTTACATCTTTTAATAATATATTTTATCAATTTTTATCAAAGTATATTAAAATGTTGATCCTTAACTACACCAAGTACCATTAGGATGGCAAAATGTCTACAATACTCCAAATAGGATCAAGATTTTTTGAAAAGAATAAATAGAAAAATAAATTTTGAAATTAGTGTAGCACAAACGGGGGCTAAATAAATTTTAAGAAAAATAACTGCCAAACAAAAATAAAATAACTTTTATCTACCTAAACTCCTACCGCCACTAACCCACAGTTATATTCTCAACCATCCTATTGCCTCCAACCACCGTAAACACCATTGCAGGCCAACAACCACCATGGCAACCCAATTTCTAGAAAAATCGAAAAAATGTAAATATATAACCATTCTAGATTATGTAGTTCAATACATAGCATAAGTTATCTAATGATCATTTTACTTATTTCTTTCTCTGCACAATTGCTATGTTCATAATTAAAAATATGAATTTTGGAAATCTGTACTTGATCGATTTATCATATCGATTAATAATGTGTACAAAATGTTCAAATCCAAACCTAGAGTGACACAATACTTGTCCGTGGAAATATGCTGCTTCTCGTTTGAATGTGTGAAAGAAAAATAGCAGACATTGTGACTTTTTCATAATTTAAGGGGGGGCATTTTTAAATTACCCTGATTTTTTGATATGCAGGAAATATATAAGTGATGATGGATAAAACTTATCTGCGGTCACTGAACCTGCAGAGAAATCTTAATTGAGACATCAACTTCAACTTCAACTTCAATTTCAAAGTTCATCATTCTGTCGACGATCGTCTCTCAAATCGATGATTTTGCTTAATTGGTAGCCATATTGCAATGAACCTTTCACGCAATCACTGAATGACATTTCAGTATACCACTACATCGACTCCAGAAGTGTTAAAATTTACTATCACATTTTTAACTTTTTAATCTAAAAACATTATCATAACCTTCATTTTTGTGTCTATAATGCTATGTAGTGATTAGTTAGAAGATTAATTATGAGTGATAGTGGTGAAAAGCAAAATTAACTTAAAGTGAATAACTCCTTGTTTGGTGTAGATTAAAATCGAATTTTCAGTAGATTTTAATAAAATTTGATAAAATGTATAGTGAAAAGTTGTGGATCCTATGAAATATATAATTAAAAGTAATTGTTAATTTTGACTTGAGATTTTAATTTGATTTTATTCCATTTCAAAGACGGGCTTAATATAATCGAAACAAATCGATAACTTTTTTTATTTTCAAAATTATTGTATTTTGTGTTTGTAAAATTTCTCCTAGTAAAATTAGGACATCAACGATTTTGTGTTTTGGATCCATCACTCTCAGTTTGTGTGACAAAACTTTTGATAAAAATTAGCAAATTTTGATAAAAGTTAATGAAATATTAAATTTAAAATGGTAAAAGTTAAGAATTATATGAAATGTGGGATTAAAATTAAAATTTATATCTTTTTTTATCCTTAATTTTTTCAAAATACATTGTTCTCTTTCTTCTATTCAAACTACACATTTTTCAATAAAATAATATTACGCGCAACTCAAAAATTTTTATTTTATTTTTAACCACAGATTGCCTATTAATCTATTATTTTAAATGCATTTTAAACAAAAAAAATAGGGCTCAAAATTTTAGCAAAATTAAAATGTAGCCCCTATTTGATAGAGATTAAAATTGATGAAATATATGATTGAAAAGTCGTGAATTTCATGAAATATATAATTAAAATTAATTGTTAATTTTAATTTAAATAAAAAATTTAATTTTAATTCGTACAGAGACTTAAATGGATTAAAAAATTTTACCAAAGTTTTTATCAAATTTTGTTTACCCATACATCCACCCACTTTTTCCATGGGCTAACAGAGCATGTCTTGTTCTCCAAGGTGCAAAGGTCGACACATTATAATACCGCCCACAACTTTTTCATAGTAGTATTTGCCCAATACGAACAAAGAAAATAACACAATCCCTCCCAAGATTCCTTCCATTTTTTTTTTTCCTCCTCCTTTGCGATTGATTTATTATTCTTGTTATCCAATATAATTTTTAGCAATAGATCGATTAATCATCCTTTTAGTTTAAATAAATCTTCACAGTAATTCCAAGAATGATATTTTCAACAATCAGTCGTTCATTATCTCGGTCTTCGCGTTCAAGTGTAAGATGCCATCTTTATCTCATTTCTCTGTCAATGTATGTATCGAAGAATTTGCTATTGTTTAAGCTGATTTTTTATTTTTCATGTTTTTTATTTGGATTGTGCAGAATGTGATTAATGGATTTAATAGCGGAAAGGCCTTGTTAAGAAATCAGGGATTTTTTGGAGCTCCGCGTGTAAATAACTTTAAGAAAATCAATCAATTTGATGGAAAGATAGGGTTTTTGAGGGGTTATTCTGCTGCAATAGGAGCCAATAAAGGGTCATTTTCTAATAATCATTTACCAGATTTGAATTATATTGTTGCAAACACCAGACTCCGTCGATATTTCTCGAGTGAAGCTCCCAAGAAGAAAAGTAAGGGTATCCCATTTTTGTTTCTTACATCTTTTTCCCCTAGAAAATGTGGGTGCTAAAGGTTGAACCTTTTTTATATGTTGGTGCATTTTTATTGACAGATTATGAAAACTTTTACCCCAAAGAGAAGAAGGAAATTCCGAAACAAAAAGAACAGAAATCTGAGTCCAAAGGTTGGCGATTCTCTTCTCTCTCATTTCGTACTTTGTTAATTCTACTAGAATTAAATAGTCTGTGCACAGGGTTAACATTTTTAGTGAAGCATTATTGTTATGCTGAGATTGCTTTACTCTTATGATTAGAGACGCAAGACATGTCCCAACCACGAAATTGTGCAACCTTTAGACTAGTTTATCTCAATTGGTATCACGTCTCTCATTGATTTATTTTGTCATTTCTTATCTTTTCTATTCTAACATGACTGCACATCCATCTTAGTATTCTGGTTTTCACTTCTCAATGCATTACACTAATTCACTTTTGTCCTTTAAGAGACCAACGACAAGTGATGTAAGGTATAACAAGTATAGTGAATGTCTTGTGGAACAGATCTTTTAACTATATTTAGATCTTCCTATCATATAGAATTTCAGCGACATATCTCCATCTAAAAAACTACTATTTGGGACATAATGACCCATGAGAGGGATTTCAACTGTTCAACACTATCCTAATTTCTATTAGCACTAAAATAACGTTGTACATAGTCCATCTTAGTTCTACTTAAAACTTTAACCTTTATAATGTAAAGTATTTGTCTAAAGTTTTAACCTACTATTTTACCCTCTTGTAGTCTCGTATTGTAAAACTATGCTCTCTATAAATTACATATACCGAGAAATTTAATCTTCAATATGTCTTACAATCTCATTTATGATTAGAACAGAATTATAAACTTAAAGCAGATCCTTGATGCTGCCTTGATACGAGCTTACACCATGAAATTCTAATGCTACCACCACTCCATCTTACACTCATGACTGCTCCATTGCACATATCCTTAATGAATATTTATATATCTAATAGTATTTCTTTTTCTAACACCCACCATAGAACTTCTCTAGAGTCTACACGACCTATCATATGTTTATTCCTCTTTTTTTTTTTTTTGTGTTGTTAAACTATAAAAACCATGTGCAGAATCCTGTTTCTTTTCTCTCTCTCTCCTTCATTCTCCTGAGGAGACATGCCTTCTGTCGTAGATTTCAGTGGCATAATGTTGCATTAATTCTCCGATACCTACACAATCAAAACACCTGAAATAGTTAGTACATATTATGGTGGTTAATTCATCAAATCTCAAGTAATTAATGTTGCAGAAATTCATCGAGCAAATCTTGTTCAAGTTTTTTCCCAATTATTAGACGTTTTGGTGCAGCCTGCTGATCAGTAATTGATTTTTAAAGTAACCATGTCTTGTTGGAAAGTGGGTGTGATTTACGATTTGCATTATCTAGAAAGTGTTGTTAGACGTTGACTCGTGAATGTTTCTTGTCTTATATTTTGGTTCTACAGTTCCACTCTGGGCATCACAATGTTATTATGGTTTTGGCTTGATTCACCATTATACTATAACAATTGAAGATTAAAAACTTATCTATTGCAAGGTTCATTGTTATACGTGGAGATGGCCTCAAAGTTCTATGAAAGACATCATGTTTGCTTAATTTTGTATTTTTCTCCTAATTCTACTCTTCAATATCAGAGGAAGCAAATTCAAATGATCGTAGGAATTTTTCGGAAACTTTTATGAAGAATTTGCAAAATATCATTGCTCCATTCCTGGTCATTGGGTTTATCTTATCAGCAATTTCATCTACTCCCCATGAAGAGAAACAGGTAAACTGTGTACCTTTATGCATGTTTCTGAACAAGTTTAGTTAATTTATTTAATGTTATTGGCAGACTTCCTAAGTCGCACGAATTCATATTATTAGTTGTCTGTTAAAGGACAAAATGTCTTAAGATGAGTGCAACATAAATGAGTATGTTAAGATGGATGTACAGTTATATAAGAATGAAATTATAAGAAATGGTATATACGCTTGCTAACAAGCAGATGTGGTATAGATTGATGATAAATATAGTGTAGGGAGAACTTAGGTGGTTGGGACATGTCTTGTGAAAGTTGAAGCTCCCCTAAGGTCAGTGCTATCTCACTAGAAGATGTTAAAAGAGGGAGGGGGTGGAGCAAAATTAATATGGCTTGTTGTGGTTGCTAAGGATAATAGCCAGATGTACCGGTAAAATAAAAGAAGCAACGAAAAATGATTCATGTAGGCAACTCCAAATTTATTTCGATAACAATTTAGTTTTTTGTTGCCCAAGTCCTGTGACTTCTAAAGGAAAATCTGATCTGCTTGAGACGGGTCAAGCAATTTGATTTCCCCTTCAGGCTTGTCTATTGTCCTGCTGTTGAATGTTGTCCAGTCATCTGTTTTGTATTTGCCACATTCATGGCAATTTTTCCATGCCGACTTATTGATCTTAGCTTTAGGTTAATAACCTCTAACATTCTTCTTTCTATGGCTAATGTTCCCAATATCCTTCATTATCACTTCCGTTTTCTTTTTTCGAAAAATCATCCAGGCTACAGGTACTTAGTTTGTCATTCTTCATCAATGTTGTAGTAAGACATTTGTTATAGTGTGTCTTCTCTTTTACTCGTTGGTTTTCCTCTATAGTTTCATCTCAAACATATCAATCTGTTCGTTCCTACACTGAAACTTTAAAATATTTCTTGTTCATTGTTTTCGGTTCCTTGGCTGACTCTACCTTCAGTTGCATTCTATTGTATAACTGATCTAACAAATCAATACAGTCACTATTAGTTTCCTATAGCCATTATCTATTTCTCATATTAATTTGTTAAGCCTTTGAGGACCACTGCCTATGATGTACCTATATGGACACGTGTGTCTGACACGATACGTGTCAGATATGCAGACACGCGATTTTCAAAAAAAAAAGTACAAATACGACACGTCATCGACACGTTGATTAAATTCTACAAAATTCTTCATTTATATATTATA
>CAIGRK010394014.1:0-11604 GCA_903798315.1 Fraxinus greggii | reverse complement strand
AATGGACATACTTCAGAGAGTCGTGAAAACAACTCACACGATGAGCTTACAGGTGAGTTTCTGGTTCTGGGGAATGCACATAAATTTAAATCATTTTTAGACTAGCATTCAACCATTTCTCAACAATCACACCAGAGAAAATTAAGACCATTGAGAGGAAATGAATAATTGAAAAGATTATATCACTCTCGATCCCTGATACATTGGAAGTCTTGTAGTGCCATGAGTAAAAACCATATTTAGCCAAACAACGTAGATGTAGATCCAAAATAAATTTCTGATTTATCAGTATTTTGGCATTCCAATTATATTGTGCAAGTCCATAGAGCATAAGAAAAATAACTAAGGTCTAAGAGCAAACATAATAATTTAGAAAAGCATTGTAAAGAGAAAGCATCAAATAACATATAAGTTTTAAGGTTATGTGAAAGAAATTATCAAAAAAAAAAAGAGAGAGAGATGAAAATGCAAGAGTACCTTTAACTGCATCCATGTTGTAAGCTTTACGAAAATTTTCAACTAAAGAAGCATAAAAATGTTTTGCTTTCTCGGGAGGCATTGCCACATGAAAATCAGGCTTGTTGCCTTTCAAAACGCCATACAATGTGAACTGACTTACTGTACCAAATACAAACTAACCATCAGCATCGAAACCAAATAAACAACCATTGCTCATACTTTTTACAATATTACCCACAAAGTAAGGTCAAAAAGTGAACAAAAAAAAAAAAAAGATTAGAAATGAGCAATTACCTAATAAAACTTCATAATTTCTTTGCATTACCTGTCAATTAACAATATAGCCAGGTAAACCATCGCTAAAAGACACAAACAGCAGTATACTAACATAACTCCAGTGTAAGCATTTTTACTTTTATTGTGTAAAAAGGGGAAAAAAAAAAATCTTTATTCCTGGCCATGAGCTGAATGCTGAAAATGATTCTATCTTTTGAAAGATTAAGAAAGATATTTATCAAATATATGTCACACTTCAGATTCATTTACCTTTTCCTTGTCCCAGTTATAAGAGTTCCAATATATAAAGAACAGAATAATCAATTTACTTCCACTGATGAATACAAAGCCACAAGTGTAATAAAAACTAGAAGATTTAGTTATTTCTCTTTCGGAAAATTTGGAAAAGCAAATGTGAAAAAAATTATCACTTTTGACTAAGATTTCATTTCCATGTTCTTTATCATTAGGTCACACCTTAATACTATTGTGAAATTATATAATTGAAACTGAATATAATACTATATGCTAATGTTGGCTGATTGTCCCTCCTATGAATTTTGAAAATATTGCCATTTCCCCAAGGTTCCATTTTTAGAGAAGTGGTTTACAAATATTCATAATTGCATTGGTTTTTATAATCTCCTAATTTCACAATGAGCTGGGAAATAAGACTATTATGGATTCCTATCATCTTAAAAAGTATAATCTTGTATCATTTAACTTAATTACTGAATTCCTGCACAGGAAGCATTTGGTAAATTCTGACAGCATATACTACTAGCATTGCGTGCGCCTGGGCAAGGATTAGAAATTACATTTTGGTCCCAAGTTTTCCCAGATTTTTCATTGGGATACAATCTCATGTTCAACACTTTGCGACATCTGCAACCCAACGAAATAACTATAACAATCAAAATTCAACACTCAAATATCCATTAAACAGTGAAAATCATTTGCTGAAAGATACATACATATACTCGGTATCTGATTCCACATCCGATTCATGAAGCCCAACGAGGACCAACAGTCCCGGTCCAATCGCCGACACCGTGCGCCCTTCCACCTGCAAAACAACACCTTGGGCATATCAGCAATCGAGAATAAGGCAAATATGACCGTATGTACCATGTGCATGAAATATTTTTGGCCGACCTCAACACTGGCAGATGCCACACGCTGTATTACGGCTTTCATTGATTTGATTAGAAGCTTCCTTCTTCTCAAGCCAACACGATTGCTTCTCTTGTGGCGATCGATAGCAGAATGGAACGGGGGGTATTTGTGGATTTGTAAGGGTTTGTGGAAATGCAATCCCTGGTATTGGAATGGGATAAACCCTAAATTTGTTGACATGGTAAAGTAGTTGCCTTTCCATTTTTATTTCTTTTTTGAATTTAAGTGGACATTAGAAAAATAAAATTTACAATTTTTTTTCAGGTACTAATGGTTGCAGTTTTCAAAATCGACTCGAACAATGATCCAATAAGTAACCGTATTGCTAGACTATTTGCATAATGGATGGATCATTAGTTGGACCGATTTAATTGTTGATAAATCCAATGAGTGTAACCGTAACCAAATTAATTAGATCAATCAATCTTTAAAACTATACTGATTATGATAGACGTGTATTGCACCTCATTTTTAGAATTTCTCAAGCCAACACTAATGCTAAAAAACTGTATTGTATACATGATCCAAACTAGATAAATCGCTTCAACTATGAACCTATTGACCCGATCGTGAGTTTTTCACTCTTAGAATACAACTACCATCGAGCAATTCGAATTGTCATTGGCCTTGGTCAAGTAAAGGGTCTTAAAGTCCGATGTAGATGAGGATAGAGTTTACATTTGTTTGATCAGAAAGTATGCTTTCGAAGAGGATAAATAAGCTTGCAAGAAGTGGTACAATAGGACTAGAGTTGTGCTTGCCATAATGTAGCATGTTGTTGAAATCGTGAAAATGGATATATAGGAAGCACGGTCGTGCATTTGAGGCATTTGAATGAATAGTAATTGGTCCAGATTTGGAGCAAGATTCCCTTAACCATGAAGTTAAAGAAATTAGTTCCATGATTAAGCTAGTTCATGCTTTATCAAAGTTAAAATATATTAAGAGGATGATAATGACTCCCAAAACATAAAAAAATTGAGCACTTACTGTAACAATTAGAGCCAAAAAAAATTAATAATTTAAGACAATGGTCCCGGCGGGGCTCGAACCCGCGACCTTCGGCTCATAAGACCAACGCTCTAACCAACTGAGCTACGGGACCAGCAATGTCAAAATTTGTTTTTTAGGTTTAACTACATTGCCATTTGAGTCACAAACTACTTTCCCATATACATTTATGTTTGAGGTTAAGTTCAGAGATCTTCCTTTTTTGTGCATGACGATGCATAGTTGAGATGGTTGTTTGTTTCTATCCCCAACCGGTTGAATATTTCACTTTCGAGTTGCCATTGTTTTACGAGATAAAATATATTTATATTTATTTATTTATTTAAAGTTGATCTTTATCATTAATCTATGCAAATTGTGAAGTTCTTCGTTGAGTTTGTAGCTATTGCTGTAGATATGTGCTTTTCTTATACTTATTTAAATTATGCCTCAAAATGCTATCGATATTAACAATAAATTTATCGACATTTTTTTTTTTGTTTTTTTTTTTTGAAGACACAAATACGTTCAAATGAGACAAATGCATTGTTGATGTACCATAATAAGCATAAGCTTGCCAAACGAGCTTGATAGAGATTGATATTTTTCCCCGAATGCGTTGACATTCTCCTTTTTTCGAATCTCTATCTTTACTTTTTTAAATGAAAAAATCAAAGATTTTTATTCATCTATCATTATATATGGTAGGATTAATAGCAGAAAATTCTCTCTAAAAATGTCTTCATTTGCGATATACCCTCCTACCTATTGGAAATTTCTCAAAACACTCCATTATTTGAAACTTTTGTGTGTGAAAAAATCAAGCTCGAACTTCCTTTTTGCACCGCTAGAGAAAAATTAGAAAAACGATAAACCCTGTAGATTGAGAATTTACTGAAAAAATGTTCAATTTTCTAACTATAACTGTAATTGCCATTATCGTATAAAACCAACAGCGATTCATCTTCTGACCTTATTCTTGATCCAATGGGGAGAGAGGGTTCTAATCAATTAAATAGTTCGAATTTGAAAGCACTTCGATCACTTGAATAGGGACAAATTGGGCCTTATGTCCCTCAGAAATGCTGCTGGGATTTCAGTTTAGGCCCCAAATTCAGGCCCACAGCCCAAGCAGAACCTATTATTCACAATCTTCAATTTTCACCCCCAAATAAGTTCTTGAATTGCAGAAAACCCCTCAAGATTTTCAAATTTGTGTACTGTGCACCAATCAATCCGTTAACGATAAGGCAGCAACAGAACACCAAAAAGCTATTCAAGAAATAGAATTAACAACTAGGAAAAGAAGAACCCAGAAAATGGCTTGTTGTTTATCAACAGGAACAACAATGGCGTTTTACAGAGGCAGTAATTTTAGTGGCCCATCAGCTTCTCTTTCTCTCCTCACTGGTTCAAGAACAGGAGCCCTAAGATTGAAAGCCAAGGCCGTAAATTCTTCTAGGTTGCTTCTTCACTGCTCCTTCACTCAGGCTTCTTCTTGCCTTTCCCTCTCTTCCAGTTCTTCATTTTCTGGTAATATTACAGTTTTGCCCACTTATTGTGTTTTGGTAATTTTAATTGTTTTAATGTTTGTTTAGTAATTTTATGNAGCCCTAAGATTGAAAGCCAAGGCCGTAAATTCTTCTAGGTTGCTTCTTCACTGCTCCTTCACTCAGGCTTCTTCTTGCCTTTCCCTCTCTTCCAGTTCTTCATTTTCTGGTAATATTACAGTTTTGCCCACTTATTGTGTTTTGGTAATTTTAATTGTTTTAATGTTTGTTTAGTAATTTTATGGAGAAGTAGTGGGTTATGCTCTAATTCATGATATTTAGTGATTTTGTTTTGTTTTTAATATTCTGTTTCTTTTATTGGGATATACAATTCAGAGGGATAATTTTGTAGTCTTCTTCTTCACTATCTGAGTGAATCATTATAGATTTGTGCGTTCGCATTGTGTGTTTTTATACTATTTTATTGCTTTCATAAGAAGGGATCAGGGCTTAATTCGTAACAATTAGTAGGAAGAGTTTATAAACGTTTAAATTATAATACAAATAGATAGTAATGAGTTGTCCATGAGTGGTAGTACTTCTGGTGTGTGGATAAAAAGTGACTCTGGTGTATATGAACAATTCATAAATGGCTTGAATATTTATGAAAAATTCATAAACTTGAGCCAAACATAGGCTTAAACTTAATGCAACAGCATTAAGTACTAAAAGACCTTACTTTTATTGTTTTCTACTGTCCCTGCTATATTTATTGTTTGTTGCATTAAGTACCAAAAGACCTTACTTTTATTGTTTTCTACTATCCCTGCTATATTTATTGTTTACAAAACATGAAGATTTCGTATATGGTTTTAGTAACTTCAAGAAACAAAGATTGCTGCTTGTTGGCAATTTTTGTTTTCATCAGTAGAGATTATTATTTGTGATGCATCATTCGCAGGGTCATCATTGAGTTTGGACTTGAATTCGAGCATGGGAGTAAGTGTTAACAAAAGGCGTGGCCTAGTAGTGAATGCTAAGAAATATGCTCTCTGTCAAACGAAGAGGAACAGGTCAAGGAAGTCACTTGCTCGGACGCATGGCTTCAGGAAGCGTATGAGTACCACCAGTGGACGAGCAGTAATCCAGCGCAGACGTGCCAAGGGACGATGGGTCCTGTGCTCAAAAACCAACCATAGCAGTGGCAAACGTGTTTGATCCTTCATTGTTTTGGCTCATGTGATTGATTCATATAGGTAATGCTATGGTTCGAGGATGTGCATTGTGTTGTCTCAGTTGTTTCTTTCGTTCTTCTTCTTCTTTGGGTAATTTGATCTTTTGTTGAAAATATTCTTGTCGACTTAGTTTCAACATTTCTCATATCTGCATCATTGCACGCTGGATTTATCATTCCATGGAAAATCTAGGACAGAACGTTTATGTTCAGAATGAGAAGAAACTGTTCAGAATGTGGTTTTTATGGCTAGTCGAGATGCAATATTACATTGATGATTTGGTTCTCATACAATTTTAGATACCATTACCATGTACACATCACTTGCACATAACTCACAAATATACAGTACTAAGAATAACCGAGGTACTCGAGGAATTCATAGGGAAGACCAAATTCACAATTTACAACAATCTAAGCAGTTGGATAGGAAGCTTCCATTGCAATACCACAGTCCTTCCTTAGCATCAATTCCCCTTTCCATTCTGATATATCCCTCTTCACCCCAACTTGTTCCCCATGAGTTCTTGACTAACCAGTACTTTCTCCCGTCCTCGCTCGTCCCGTACCCTACTGCTGTAACACCATGGTCTAAGTTAGTCCCACAATATCCAGTAAAAACACCACTAGTGTAGAACTGAAAAGCCAGTCCACTGGCATCAATAGCTACGGATACTGGCTGACTAGCCACAGCTTTCAATAATGCAGATTCATCGTTAGCAGTGACATCTTCATAGCCAGTGATCTTAGCTACACGTGAAGCTTCCTTCTGGCTGTTGCACGTGCCATCAGTTCCGTCGTAGGGGTAATTAGATTCAGTGGTGAGGCCATGGTTGTGTAATACGAATTTGAATGCATTATCCATTAGTCCACCATTACATCCTTGATCATCACCACTTACGTCGCAATCCACAAGTTCTTGTTCAGACAATGAAATCAATTTCCCTGTTTTTAGTTGGTTGATTCCTTCCATGGCTGCAACAGCAGAAAATGCCCAGCAGCAGCCTGTTTGTTTGCATTTTCAAACAAGTTATTACAAATGAAAATGCACCTTTTTGTAATTCGCTTAGTGCTCGATCTCATATTAAACAATACAGCATACAAGATTTTAACTTCTTTTTCTTCCTTAAAGCTAGAGAATTTTGAAATGTTAAAAAGCGGCTTTTGAGACTATGAAGTTGTTTTTGAGTTTGTTTATATAATTTTCTGAAAGTGTTTTATCTTGTTAAAAGAGCTTTTGGACTAAGCTAGAACGTGGCTTTTTCAAGAAACTTTTCAACAAGTAAGAGTAGAAATCATACCAAAAGAGCACTTAATAGTGTCTATTACTAGTATTAGTACCTGCAGTCCAATGTAAACAAACAAGGGATTTGCTTTAGAGAAAATTTTGTCTTACCACATTGGCCCTGATCCTTGACTCCGGTTACGGCTCCTTTCTTTCTCCAGTCCATATGCTTGTAGGAACTGCAGTTACATTTTCATACTTAAAGCCTGTAGCACCATTCGACTTTTTCTGGAGGGACGTCTTGTATCCGTTACGAGAGGCACGAAACTCTTCATTTGTCATATCAGCAAATTCATTAACACCTAGCTTGTAACCCCGAGTTCCTTCAATGTTGAAAGACTCGATAAACTCCACATTCTTCTTGAATATCTCGAACCGAGTTGCTTTCTCTACACTATCTTTGTACACGTCCGTACTGGGCTATCCATTGCTCGTGTTTCTCAGCCATGGATGCTCCCTGGAGACTGCGGGAAGCTTCAAGAGACGAACAAATACCTAACACTAACACAAAGGTAAGAATCAAGTTCCTCAAAAACAATTGTGCCATTGTATTCAACTTTGTATTGAATGATAGTTTTCGAGCCTTTTTTATGTAGGATTGAACAAAATAGAGAGACAAGAGGTGGGTATATATAGACTGGAAATTGTTCATTCATTAATTTCTGCTAAATAGAATTCTCTCTATGATGTGAATCTTATTATAATGTATCAGCAAGTTTCGTAGACGGTGCTCCATTAAGACCTGTTCTGTTGTACATACATACATATTACATAGGGACCTCATATTCACCCAACTGTGTAATCCTTTTGATGTTTCTTCTCCAATTTGGAGTTGTTTTCTAACATAAATTTCTCGTAAGCTACTTGGGACCAGTTTGGTACGGCTTTTTCTTTTCTTACAAGTGAGGAAGTTTATATTGACCGCTTGCTTCTAAAAGTTCTTCTAGATAGATAGCGTACTTCTAGAAAATAATCCAAGCAGATTTAAAAATTACTTTTGACTTTTCAAAAAATTTGTGAAACACCAGTATTTGATAGAGAAGATCTACAACGCTAGCATGTTTTCTACGCAATTAATAAATAAATAAATTGAAACAACGGACTCACTTAACCAAGTTTTATGTGTATTTTACTACTATTTTATGTCGCACGATAGTCAAATCAATAATCAATTGAACACTGATTGAGCTAATTACACTCAAAACGTTGTGAATTCAACAGTACACTTTTTAACGTTAAATTAACATATAAGTTCGCATAGAAGCCTTTCCAATTCACA
The DNA here is from genome assembly GCA_903798315.1 of Fraxinus greggii. Taxonomy (NCBI): domain Eukaryota; kingdom Viridiplantae; phylum Streptophyta; class Magnoliopsida; order Lamiales; family Oleaceae; genus Fraxinus; species Fraxinus greggii. The sequence continues at coordinate 3,415 of CAIGRK010394014.1, read as the reverse complement.
ATGCCAAATTATATCGATGTAAATTATTCACATAATTATGTATCTGTCTGTCTGTGTTGATCAGCCGTATAAAACTCGCAAGTTACGTATTAAATATGCAATCAAAATTCCGTTGAAGCTACTCTGTTTCATATTCTAGCATTTGCAGTGTTCTTCTTCAATCTCTTTCTACCGTTTGGAACTTGAATGATAAACCATTTTTCATTTATTGCTTTGTCACATCAGGTAAAAGAATCCAATTCAAAATAGAATCAATACGATGAGCAGGAAAATGAGTAATGTGAAAACAAAATCCGTTAAGTTGAAATACGGAGAAACTCTATTCAATTCTCTATGGGAAGGGAGTTTTCGAACACATTCGAGGGTTCAATATGACTTTTGAAATTTCGGCCAAAGACGCAAGATGAAACTTCACCGTGTCATGGCTTTTTGCAAAGATGAGGAATTGTATTTCCAAGAACATCGAAAGATCCAAAATACAAATTGAAAAACGTATAGTGAAATTTTGCAGCTGGGTTTCCATTTTTTGGGATATTCAGTAATTGAATCACCATTAAGACACGTATTTAGTTTCAGCCCAAATTCTAAAAATCTTAAATTGAGTATCTCCAATTCTTTATAAACTGCCCTGGTTGTTCATCTGTTTCATCTTTGATACCCTCCAGGGGCAATTGCGCAGGAATGTTCATTTCTTCCAAAGAAGGAGACGATTCCCTCAGCAAAACAAAATGCGCCATTAAATGGTTAAATGCTGTTAAGAACATGAATAAATCATCCTAATTCAAAATTGAATTATGTCTCCGCAAAGGCAGGCCACAACGTATCTGGATGACGAATTATATACCCGCCTCGTCTCACTGACTGACCTTGAACCCTGTTATTTTGGGTCTAAGCAAACTTCTTCAGTCTATCAGGCGGGTTTGTTGAGATTTAGACCAAGAAGAATAGAAAACTGAACCCCTGCAAGCATATAAAATTAACCCATATCTATTACTGATAAAATCAGTGCCTAACAAAAGCAAAGATATTTATCTATAAATGTTAGAAACTGGCAATGAATAGCTGATGCACTTTCCAATGTACAACAGTTGTGTAGAACAATTCACAGATAATACCTCAACAAATCTTGAGAGCGCTTCTTCCATCTCTTGCTTAGCTCTGTGCTCTCTCCTCAGTACTAAACGCTGGGGGTGAATAGTTTTTGAGAGCAAGGTACCAATAAACATACATGTATTGCCCATTATAATATCTCCGTCTTACTCGAGCTTCAAAACATGGCAACCAAGAAAAGCATATGGAAGCAGATGCAGAGGTTACTTCCTGTTCCAAGAAAAAAAGCTGCTCTGCACCATAAACCATATCACCTATCAAAGCTGGAAACCATAATCATACTATACCGAAAATTCAAGATCTTGGCATCTTATTCCACAAGATTTTACAGAGATCCTCAACAGCTTTACTTAAGAAAGGTATTCTACAACCATTTTGAAAAAAAAAAATTTATTGAAATCTAAGATCAAAAAAAAATTTATTGAAATCTAAGATCAAAAGTTCGTTTCTCAAAAAGAAAAAGAAAAAAAAAAAAAATCGTGCACAAATTTAGCCCCCTCTTTGGGCTTCATTTTTCCAAAGCTCATTTTCAACAACACATTCTCTCGTAAAATAATTTTACACGTAAACCCAAAACATTTTTTTTTAAACCACACCTTCTCCAAAAATCACTATTTCAAAATACATTTTCCCTCAAAAATGGGGCTCAAACAGGGACTTAGTCTTGTTGGCCAATTATTGAAATAAAACGCTTCAGAGCCCAAACGCAAAAGTATCAAAGTAGTGTAGGACAGTTGAGCAATAAATCAACATCATTTCCAGAAATCTAAGTATCAGTGCAGCTTTCAATCACAGAAAAATGAAGAGAGGTTCTACAGTCCAATTTTACAACAAATGTAACTATCTGAATATATATGCCCCAAATTTCTTTGACAGTGAAGAAACTTCCAGAGTCACCAAGATGAAACCTTAGAAATTGCACCATCAGTTTGACCACCTCAAATCAACAAGTGTCACACTACAAAATTTCAAGGTGCGCAACACCAATGACAATAAAATGTCCCAACTTTTCCGCATATACTTGTGTCCAACTAACATCTCTTTTTCGGGTAACTAACCAAAACATCCATATGTCCATTTTCTCAGTACTCTCAGTTCTGATATGGAACCAAACAACATATTCGATGTTCCAAACATATTCATCACTGCAGACAATCTTTATTAGTTTATGAATGAGAAACCTGACACTGGACATGAGCACCATAACTTGCAAATCATAAGGCACAACAGGAACAATTTTGATAACTCAAAATGTAAAATCTATCAAGTCCAGACAATTCCAAAAATTACAAATAGTCAATTTTAGCAGTGCAACATAAAATTGTCCATTCCATGCAACTAGGCAGACTGCCAAGGAATACCAACTTTGAGAGAGAGATAACACCCACTAAGCTTCATTTCATGTCCAACATAAGTATACAAAATGCAGTTGTTGCATTATATCCAGCAATGCTTCCATGACAATGAGCATTAGAACTCATGTTGTACAGAACATATAAAACACAATAAATCATTCATCAGCATCAGGTTACATTGGAGATTAAGCCCCTGTTTGTGTCCCTTCAAAACAAAACTCTTTTTTTCTCATACTAATTTTCAACCACACATTCACACATCAAAATATTTACACGTGAACCCAAAACTTTTCCCTAAACCACATTCTCCCCAAAAAAAAAAAAAAATCATTATTCAAAAAATCATTTTTACAAAATAATGGCCATCAAACGGGAGCTAAAAACCCACATAAATTTAGTTCAAAGTCATTACAATTAGAGACTACGCATTGATTCACCTCATACACATGCACAATATCATATGCCAATTTGATAGGATACACCTGTTATGCCAATAAAGGTTAGATTTCAGAATAAATTGCAAAGTGATCTAAAATTTAATTTGATCTCCGAACTCCCAAGGCATCTAGGAGGCTTTGCTCTGTCTTCCAAATGAACTCGAGAAAAACTTCTCATTTTGGTTTCACTCTTTACATTTGAGAACATACACACCATGCTACAAAGGTGCTAAGTTTCAAGAAGTCCAAAATACCACGTTAAATGTGAATCCATATATTTGAACAACAATAACTTTCAACACTCAATGAGAACACTATTAACTTTACCTCGTATATTTGAAAGAGAACTACTCTAGAACACTACAAAATCCCTAAACGGATACACATGATTGAAAGGTTATAGAGAGAGAGAGAGAGAGAGGAATATATTATCGAGGTATTTGTTTTGGTAAAATATGTTCTTTATGCACTTGATACCAATTCGATTCAAGCTCTTGGAATTGGAATAAGTTC